>JAJTUV010001117.1:902500-1103964 GCA_021653895.1 Mastomys natalensis | reverse complement strand
AAGGACAAAATCTTAGAAACCCTGGCTGTTTTGCCTTTTCTAATTAAGCCAAAATATCCAGTTCCTTTGATGTACAAACACATTTCCCTTGAATTTCACTTTACCCATAAAGACACTTGATTGGGTACCAACCCTTTTTTTTAACCAAAAATTCCTAAGAAAATTCAAGTAAAGCAAAAAAAGGGACATTTTCTAAAATTTTTGGGGCCGATAAATGCCGTCATGTTTGTTTTCTGGATCAAGGTTTAAAAGGGAAATATTAACCCTGTTTCAAACCTTGTGCTGGAAATGAGAAATCATTTTCCACACAAGGTTGTTTTTCTTCCTCTGTGAACATCATCTTTGGCACATTAAAAACTCGTTTTCACACCTTCGAATGTATGTGCTTTTTTATTTGTACTCCCAGCTGCACTTTGCAAAAAAGAGGACAAACCCCACCAAGTTGGAAAAGGCAATTGTTTAGAGTGTTGGCTGTGGGTAGATTGGAAAACTAGCTTTTTAAATTGGGGAGTATATACCTTATCGAAGTTTGCATCTTTGAGAAGTTGATCTTTTACAATTCTCTAGAGAGATAAAAACTCGAGCCCAAAATGCTTTAAAAAAAAAAACCCCAACCAATGAAAAGTAACTGATGCAAATTCCTCAAAAAGCGGGTGCGTCATGCCAGGAACCCCCGGGAAACAGGAAGATAAAGGGGGGTTTCAGGCTGGAAGCTGGGCTGTTTCACCAGGCTTTGGCATACCCTCTTAGATCTGGCCATAGCCAATGGCTGAGGCTCAGGCGAGGCTTTATGGACTTGTAGAGGCAAAGCTGAGAATGAATTAAATCCCTGCCCACCAAGTTGGGTACCCTTGGTCAAGAATATGATCGTTCCTTGGAACCTACCTTTCTCTTCCCATCAGTGATTGGGATTATTGACCTTCTCCGAGGAACCACTTTAAATTAGGTTTAAAATTACATAGGTGCAGAACAACACTGAGCTTGCCACTGGCTAGATTAGAGGCTTTTTCTCATTGGGGATGACAATGTATGAAAACTTTGGATGTTAATGCTCCAAGGAGGTACCCCACTGTTGTCTGAGAGGCCAACTAGTAAGGACCTAGAAAAGCGCAGTTTGTATCATTCTTTCTCTTTTTTTCCCTTTTTTAAATAATATTTTTTTTTAGAATTTCATATGAGTATTGTATTTACATAATTATCACCTGCCTATCCTTCCCTCCAACTCCAGCAATGTTTCCCATTTTATTGTTCAATTCATGGTCTTATTATGTTGTATGCAAACAATAATACGGTTACTGAGTTTTGGGTGTTGTTCTTTTTAAATATGTGTTTAGGGCTTATAACTTGGGACGGACATGTCAAAAGGTTGTCCCGGAGTAGACTGATTCTTCCACTCCCAGCACCCCTAAAATTGCCTAAAGCTCTAGCACGGGACCATCTAACACTACCATGCCAACTCCTTTTTCTTTGTATGGGTCGTTTAGATCACAAATAATTTTTTTAGTTTTTATTGATCCGCTTCCCTGTCATATAAAAAACCACTAATCTCAGCAGATGCCTCCCATCGGGTCCCCAAGTTTTTGGCCCATACTCTTTAATGTTCTTTGACCCTTTCTGGCAGAGGAACGTGTTGTAGGTAAAACCCAAACTGGAGGAAGGCAACATTTTTTTTCTCCGTTTTTGACCAGTTATGTCTTTCTATAGGGGTCTCTATCTGATCAAAATGGAACTCCTTGATGAGTAGTAGGAGTTACACTTACTTGGGGGTTTATAAGGATTATATTTAGAATGTACTAGAAATTAACGGGTTAGCAAAAGGGCCAGTAGAGGTATTCTCTAATCCATGATCTCTCCAGCCACAGGATTTTGCTAGTGTTACAAATTAGGCATTAACCCCTTTTTAACTGGGACTTAATTTTGAAGATATAGCCTTTGGTTATATCTTGGTAAAAGGGTCATATTGCACTTTTTGGTATATTTTTCCATTTAGGACACGTTAAGGGGGCATAAACTTTATACCAGATAAGAGCAATGATTTTTCCCCTTGAAAGTTTGTATGACTCCTTTTGATCCTATGAGAAAAAAGCCCCAGAGAACAGACTTCTAAGTCAGTTCAAGCTTGACCTTTAAATCTTTTCATAAGTGTGGGGATTTTTAGCGTAACTCTTACTTTCATTTCTGAAAAAACTAACCACCAATACTTGCAAATCCAGGGCATTGTCTATATCTCATTGAAGTTTTGCCCCCCTAGCATTGTGCAAGATGTAGTAAGCTCATGAGCTTGAAAACCCCATAAACTATGTCTTCACCATGATTTCAGGGTCTTGGGAAACCCTGTTATTTCTATGCCTTTTTTTCTACCCCCTGGGGTTTTTCCATTCTACAGGGAATAAAGTAAAACCATTTCCCAAACACTTCAACATGGCGAAGAATAATTGTGCCAACATTCGTACAAGAGTTTTTTTTCTGGTCTGAGGGTTCAATAGGCCTTTTAATGCAAAAAAAAAGTTCGGTTCTATATGTCTTGTTTTGTGTTTTAAAAAGACAATTTAATTTTACCGAATTACCAAGCCAATTTTTATCATTTTTTGTTTAATGATTAAAAAATCAATATCATCACAAAATTTGATTAAACAAAATCAAATAATTTTGAGGGAGGATATTTTTTTTACCTAGTCTTACCCATTCGATGTTATCTTCTAAACTTCTTCACATATACATGTTATAATTTGTTATAATATCCCTAAAAGGCTCATTGTAAAGACAAATCCCCAACTAATGAAACACCTAGGTTCATCTTATGAAGGGTTTAAAATCTTTTAATGAGCTCCATAATTTGATGGGCTATGGGAGTGACTGTTTGAAGAAGCAAGCCCCGGGGATTTGTTTTGGGTCCCCTCTCCAACTTCCATGGCTGACAACCTTATTCTCTGATCATGAAGTTTCATCTTGCTAACAACAATGGGCCTTGATCATGAAGACCTTTAACCCATGAGCCAAAATAAATTCATTCAATTTTAGGTGTTTTTTTCCAAGTATTTGTTTGATAGGCAATTAAAAATGTAAAAAAACACTGCCATTGTCAAAACCATCCCATGATTTGTCAAATTTCCATCTTGCAAAAATATAACATCACATCTTAATGAAGTGGCAAATGTGTAACATCAGTTAAGCCGGGACATCAACCACCTTCCAATTTCCCTGGGCACCTTTGCCCTTAGCATTTTCCCTTTTTCCAAAGCCATTGCATTCCTAAAATCCCAATCTTCTTCTTTCTATCACCATGATTATTTTATTTATAGTCTTAATATAAGACTATTTTGAAAACTCAGATTAATGTTTATGAATCACAATTCCCTCTTATTTTATTGCCAATAGATCTTTATTCATAAAGATACCACAAACTATTTGCCCACTTCCTACTGTCTGACAGAGATTCACTTGTCTAGGTGAGATTAATCTAATGTAAATGAGTATTCTTGTGGGGTTACCCAAAACTTTGGGTGGGGCGTGAGTTCTGTTGGCAGAGTTGTGGTTCCCTAGCTTTGTCTGCCAGGCTCGGGAGGCAAAAGCGTGCAGGAATTTTGACTGAGTCACTTGAGCAGGCAGGCAGACTTGTGCCCCCACCCCAGAATCTCACTAGTATCGAAGTTTCCGCAGGCGGGGAGGGAGACAAGGTTTTGACGTGGACCTGGAGGCGGTGGTCTCCTTTCTGTTGGGCTCCAGACACTGCAGGGGCCTCAGAAAATGGAGTTTGAGAGAACAGGGAAAGAAACTCTTTGTTACTGTACTCAATTGGTGGATCATTGGCTGCTGGTTAGTATGCTTTGAAGAGGCGCTCCACGGAGGGAAGCAGATAGCTCCTCACCGGGGGGGGGAGAGATTAGCCGGCAGCTCAATACTCGGGGGTCCCTCCATGGTTCTCCCAGCAGGCCCCAAAGACACGAAAGTCCATGGTTCTACAAGCTTTATTGTCATGGTGGATGGTAGATGGATCTGATTACAGCCCTCAAAACTTAAATAGGGAGGAAGAAGGGTCTGGGAAAGAATGCTTAATTGGCTATGCCCTCTGGCCTTCAGGTATCTCATTAATATGGAAATCTCTTGAGGCTGAGGACCTGTAGTCACACCCCTCTACCTGTGGAGGGGCTGGTAGGGTCATTGCCCTACAATGACTGGACAGGTACGAATCAACGGAGGTCTAGGGGTGGGAAGGGGGCCTCGTGTCAATAGCCTAGAGTCTAAGGGCATGGCCGAATACCTACTGTAGTCCTCATTAGGGTCCAGGGTTCTAGGCCCGTGCTCAACCGGAAACCAAGCTATCTTTCAAGGTCTCACATATTCTGTGAGTCTTCAAGCCCATGCAAGATACTTAAATAACCAAGGAATAACTGGCTGAGTCATGCATTAACTGTATGCCCTTCCTTGCCCTTTTACCTTGTTGAAATTACTTGTGGAATTAAAAAAAAAATTCTTTATACAGTGCTGTCAGCTTTTATTACCTATATTCTGAATTTATGTCTGTAGAGAAATACAGGTAAGAAGTCATAGATAAGTTTTCTTATGAGTTCTTTCTTTTTAACATTGAACAAAGCTTTTATTATTCTGATAATCCTTCTGCCTAAAAATAATTCTGCCTAAATTACTTTTCCTAATATTTACATTGCTTACTTTGGTTGATATTTTATAGAATATTTTTTTTTTACCATTTCTATCATTTTACATAGTTGCATTTTAAATTAGCTAAAATTTATAGAAGTGATATATGGCCATAATTTTAAATAACTAATTTAATTAATTAATCAATCAATTAACTTTTGGCCTGTGCATGTGTGGGGGGTATGCATATGTGTGCTTGTGTGTTCAAATATGTTTGCAAGTGGATATGCAGGTGCACCAGTGTGCACATGTATGTGGAGGGCCAAAGTTGATGTCACAAGTTTCTTCAGTTGCTCTCCACCTTATTTATTGAGACAGGGTTTCTCAGGAAACCATACTTGCTGACTGGATATTTTAGCTAAGCAGCCTACCCCTAGGATTGGCTGTGTTTTGGTCCTGTGTGTTGGGATTACAGGCGTTCTTTATGTTTGCCTGGATGGAAGGTGAGTTCTGGGAATCTGAATTTCAGTCTTCACACTGGCAGGGCAAGCTTTTGATACACCAAAGCCCCTCCCAATCTTATGACCATACTTACACTATATTGTGTAACTAAAACCTAAAGTTCTATTTTTAATCACTCTTCCTTCTTGATTTTCAAGAAGCAGACATTGAAATTTTATTTTACAAATTCTACATCTAAAATATAAATTTTATTTTAGTTTTCCAACTTGGGCCATTATGATTTGGAAGTATGGTTGACAAAAATGTGCTCACATTTCTACTATGAAGAGACATATTTTTGGTTCTTTCCAGAATTAACCACTGTCTTATTTTACTACTTTTGTTCTCATCCATCACTAAGTGTTTCTTAAGTTTTTGGTTATCCAGCTGTTGTTCTTTCTCTGCAGTTTCTGCAGTTCACTACCCTGCTATATCAGCATGGACTTTTGGATCCAGACTGACTTCTCAGTGATGTGCTCTTCTCACTCCTTGCTTTCTTCCTCCTATCCTCCATCCCTTCCCATGTTTCTATCTGCTTACCAGACTCATTTTAATGTTATTTTACCTCATTTTGAATAGGCTTTCCTTGCTTCTTGCATTTAAGCACCAAATGAAAAGGAAAAAAAGAGATAGTCATGAAAGAAAGAGGTCTATTTGGGAATACGAGGACAAGAAGGACTAGAGATAGTGGGAGTGAGGATGAGAAATGGGAAGGACAGTCTATACAATATGTTGTGTGTGGGGTGGGTGGGTGGGTGGGTGTGTGCACTGTGTGCTGTTACAGCATGTGGCTGAACTGCCAACGAAAGTCCTGCTATTTTACAACGACGAAAATCTAATACAATTGATTTTCTAATTAGCTGCTTTCACTTATTTTGTGAAATGTAATGTTACACTATATTTTTTCTTCCAAGAAGAAAGGTGAAATATTTAATCAGATGAAGATGGGAACTGAATGCAGCTATTTGGAAAAACTATTAACATAGAAGGAAAGTATTAAGAGTGTACAATACTAACAAACTCAGAAAGGAAAAAAATAGGATAAGCTTACTTAGTGAGCCAACCATCTTCAATAGGAAATTATTGAAAAAATAATGTTTGAAGGACACATAAGGATATTTATCTTTGCTCAACATCACATGCCAAAAAGGAACTCAGAAGACAGAAAATGCAAACTTATTCATTAAGGAGAAAGGAGTCATGAAAAACAGGAGAGCGAGGGTCTGTCTTTCTGAGAGAACCTGAATCAGTGTCTCTGGGTTTTATGCTCCTGAGTCACATGATCTTGTAGAATTACACACACACATATATATGTGCTGAGTTATAGCATGTTGTGTTTTCCACAGGGAGAGAGAGGATCAAGAAGGGGAATTCAGCACGAGGCAGAGACATGACTCATGGCGTGGTGAAAACAGTCTAACAAAATGAGCCAATTCCCTGTTGACTCCTCATCATCCAGGAAAGATTGTAAGAACACATTTCCTTCATCTTAAATCATGTGCAAACTAAATCACACATTTACTAATAAATTCAGGATGGTCTCAGTGTCTGATAAATTTGTAAGGAATGAGAAGTAATCTTGAAAGATAAATCTACCTCCTCTGAATTTATGCTTCACACACACATTTCTTGGCCATTTTTATTAATTTTAGTATCATATTAATTATTCAATCATATATTCCCTCACCCATACATTATATTTTTGTGACGATGATTGCCTATTAAAGCAGAGAGATGAAGAATAAATTGCCACTTTTTCTTTCTCCAGAATTAATGCAAAATGGTATGCTGGCCAGGAAAGAAAGTCCTAATGAAAATGAAATTATTCAGATTCATCCCTGTCTAATGGTCTGTCTGGTGGCAGCTGGGTTGCAGGTGGTGCCCCCCCAACACTGACTCATATGGTTACTTGCACTGAACTTACTTTTTCAAATATTTGAGAAACTCAGAATCTCTCTAGAACTCTTGGCTACAATTTTGAAGTGTTAGATTTTGATTGTGCTAAAAATGTCAGTTAAGCACAATGGTGCATGCCTTTAGTCTCAACACACCAAAATCTAAAGCAGTTCCAGGCTAGCCTGGCTTTCATATTGAGTACCAGGCTAGTCAGGGATAGAGGAAAATCCTGTCTCAAAACAGAAAAGAAATGTCAGTGCTCTTTTCACAGGGGAAAGATGTAGCATCTCTGTTTTTACTAATTATACCATGACAAAGGTGAGAGCAAGGGGAACTGCGTTCTATCATGCATAGGCTCTCTACATGGAAGGTTAATAGAAGATATCCTGGGAGTTAGTCTAATATATCAGAACATTTAACAGTCATTGTCACTAAATGATGCATTTAGTTGGTATTGAGGATTAATGGTTTGTTTTGTGTGTGTGTTACGTATAGATCTAAATGATGAAGACAGGAGTTTGCTTTAAAAATACATTTATTTATTTATTTGTGAGGTGACTTTGGTGACACCCTACTTCATAGGAAATGGTGTGGTGGTATAACTTGTTTATTTTCATGAAAATCAAGATACTGTTTAAAGGTTAATAGTCATCAATAGCCAACTACACATGTTTTGAGTTAGGTAATAATACTTAGAAATTTCGTGATACTGACAGGTATCAACTAATCAGAACTTAAAACAAGTACAGTAGTAACACCTAGTTATTTATTATATTACACAATCACAGTGAATTAAAAAATCAACAAATCCTGTGTTCATGCTTTGTAAATCACGTTGGAAATATATTTGCTTGTTTTTCTTTGATGAGTAGAATATTATATATGAATCACGAGTACAATGGTTAACTGATTTTGCAATTGAGTGTTCCATAAGATTCACTTGGAGATGAGGATTCTGATCTTTTATATTTATTGTGAATTCAGCCAAGAAGGCTACTTACAAGGAGGAGAATAGAGCTAACTTCTCCATTTTTATGGAATGTAGCAAATACTGGCACTTCAGGCAAGTTATAGTCTGGTAATACACGTATTAGTTTTACAATAACAATTTTAATGCTTCCCCAAGAGATGGAAAAATTTATGTTGGACACACTTGTGAGCTTCAATTGCACATTGCAAAAGGCTCTCTAGGGTCTACACAGGGATATGTGAAGCCTCGTAAGACAGCCCCACATGTAATACCCTCTTGTAATCCCCCTGTTTCCCTTGTGGGGATTTTCAGAAACCCTGAGCAAAGAGGCCATAATTCTGTCAACACCATACACCACAGGAGCAGGCTTGGGTCTTGATCCCTGGAAGCTGTGCAATGGAGCTTGAATCACAATGCTGCAGAAGAGCATGTGGCCAGGGTAGAATAACGGCTTCATGCCACAAGAGTCATTGTCCCTAAGAAAAGTCACAGCAGCCAGCTCTCTATTTTTAATGATGTTCTGTGAATATCTCAGATATCCAGGAAAGGAAAGGATAGCAGCCCCTGCTAAATCTATGAGCTCAAGCAGAGAATGTTTTCAGCTCTCTCCCAGCTTGTAGAATGAGAAATTATATGAGATTTCAATTTTACAATAAAACTCTTACCATGTGGGCCTAGTGGGTGAGAACTTGTGTTCTTGTGACAATCAGAAGGACCTGTGTATGTCTGGATCATTCCTGGTGACCTGAGTCTGGTGCTTACATAGTTCAATCTAGCTATGGAGTCTGGAGGTGATCCTGAGTAACCAGGATTATTTCTTGTACTCTGGCCTCTGGCCTCAGGTTTCACTGAGCATTCCAGCAGATCAGGAGATGGAAGAGAATAAGGACAAGAGTTTGATTCCATGGTAATCTCCATGCAGAGTGGCCAGAGAAGGCTACAGTCATGCTTGGTGATGCTTAACATTTAGCCTTCTCTGGGTCTGTATCCAACAAAACCTTTTCAGCACCCTTTAAGTACAAAGAAATGACCACTGTATCAAGTACACCAAATGACAGTGCACCACTGCCATGGGCCTTGAGCTCTTGAATTCTCTAGTGTTTGTCTGGCCAAGGATCTGGTATACTAGACAAACAGAGTTGATACTGGCCCTCAAGCAGTGAAAATGGGGACCTTCCTGTTTCCAATGCCTTCTTTATTAGCGTGGGTTTACCCTAGTTGTTTTTAGTGTGTCATATTAAACTAGTTTGATTTGGTGATGATACCCAGCTCATGCATTAAAAGGAGATCATGGGCGTAATTGCTTGCAACCTAGTTCAGGTTTACTTGATGTTACTGATTTTGGGTGGAGTAAAAACAATGAGGTGCTACTTTGTTATGACAAGCATGGCTTCTTTTCTCCTCTTTGTTCCTTGTTTGTACATTCTTTATTAATTTTCCATTGTTCAAACCTGGATCCCTCTTTCTTTTTCTCAAATTGTGTTTAATCAGCTGGCCTTCAGTTGGGTAAAGACTACATTTTTCTTCAGAATCTCCCATTTGTCTAAGTTAGTTAACCATGATCTCTATCAGATATAAAAATCATTCTGACAAAAGCAAACTCTACATCTAACATAAATATACTCAGCAAACATTTTTTCATTTTTTACAGCTTAGAATTACAGAGGAAGGAATGCATGATGAAATCTAGCCTCCAGATCCTTATGAATCTATGCTAAAGCAGGAGAGAGAAAAATGACAATGAGAACAGGAACATTTATTGTTGGAAAACTCTGCTATTAAGATTACAGTCCACCATGTCCAGATAGCTCTTGAAGATCTGTACAAGATGTCTCAGTGGGGTGTCCCTTTCTCTGTCCAAACTGGGAGAGTGTCTAACCAGAGAAGCCTGACCTTATCTGAAGGATGACCATGTGCAGAGATCTCTGGAAGTGCTGCATAACTCAGCATACACGTCTCACTCTAGCTTCCCACAATATGATAATTAGATACTGTGTTATGACCAATCAGCCCATTTCTATCCATACGCTCTAAGAGCCCTTATACACTCTATCCCTAGAACAATAAAATAGAGTGTCTCACTGAAGCTGTCTCCCAGATGTTCTTCCATCATATTCATGGCCATAGTAAACCTGCTCTCAGCTTTTGTTCCCTCCGCCATTGTGGACCGGTGGCCAAGGACCCCCAAGGAAACGGGAGACCCACAAATCATAATATAAACCATAATGTAGTCATAATATAGCCATACTCATACTCTCTAATGATCCACACACTCTGCTTAATGTTTTACGTGCAAGACTTAACCTAAAGCTCATTCATTCTGCATAATAGCATCTTACCTGTTAAAGATAATTAAGACTCAGTAAGAACAAGCATGTTGAGTTAAGGGGAGAGACAGACTTTGAACTCATGGCTGTTGAATTTTGAAGTCTGTACAGTTGTTGACCCTCCCTGTCTTTTCTATGTAAGGAAAAATATGTACAACTTACTTAAGAGTGGAGAAGAAAGAAATGACATTCATTTTAAGTGTCAACTTAGAGTAGAAGAAAAATATTGTTCATGTAGCCTTTGGCAGTATAAACAGGAAATGATGAGGGTAGAAAACACAGCCCTACAGACCTCTGGATGCTCCTAGTGTTCTGGAAGCTGGGCCTGGACCAAAGATACAAACATGAGTTCAGATTCCTCTGGAACACTTAGTCCTATTAATACTAGTTCTTCCCCCTGTTCAGTCTTGCCTTCTTAATGTCTCTGCTAAATGTGAGAAGATTAACTTGCAATTCTAGGATTCATGCCTCAAAGGGTTTTAATCCTGAAGTAAGAAAGCTACAATTCAGTAGCTCTGAGTTGGTGCTCCATGCATGAACATATGGTTCCTCAGCTGACATTTACCAGACTCAATAGCCACATTGGGTTGTGATAGGATACCATGTGTTGAGAAAACTCACTTCTTTCCTACCTCATTAAACTCAGGGTTGACCTTAGGACAGTGGACTTCATCTGTCTGACAGGAACATGCATAGCCATTCTAACCAAACCAAATCATACCAATAAAACAAAAAACTGACTCTGAGATGTACCCAAGATACATTTGTTTTCTGCACACCCCTACCTACCTCTTCCAAACTGCAAACACCCCTCAGTGCTCTCTATGATTATCTAAACAAAAGTCACACAGTGAAAATGGCTGCTAGTCTTCTCTATAGTTTGGAATACTCCTAGGTTAGTAATGTCACACCGTGTTTTTATAAGGAATCAATACTTGTTGAATATTTACAATGGGTCACACACTGAGTTAGGGTACTTTTATATCATCTTAATTCTCTGACTACACAGAAGCATCGCTAGACACTTCAGATTTAGAGAGCTTCAGATTTAGGGTCTCATGGCAGGTGGCAGAGCTGAAATCAGACCCTACTCTTATATGGCATGAAGCCAGTTTTTCATTTAGCTATGAGTAAGCATTAGCACATGCTCTTTGACGGGTTTCAATGCTAAAAGTTTGGCCGTTAAATAATGTGTAAGGTCACAGTGGGAATTTAGGAGTACATACATAGACAGTATCTCCAGGCACAGCAGTATGCCAATATCAGAACAGGCTTCTAAATGATCCTGAGTATCAGTTGGTGGTTAGAAATAAAGCAGGCAGAGTGGGAAAGTGTACTTTTTGAAGAAAAAAAAAAAAAAAAACCAGAACCAAACATTCAGAAAAATGTCTGAGCCTTTCAATTTAAATAACACAAGGAAATGTTATTATTATCATTGTTACTCACAGCAGGTTACTAGTGAAGCTCACCATTTATTTTTGGAGGTGTTCATGTGGGGCTCAGGATATGTCAGCTCTAGGAAACTTCAAAATAATCAACGAGACAGATGATCTGTAGGCTTGTTGCACAGACATTCTGTATACAGACAAGTGTCCTGCCAGGAACTATTAGAAGAGCTATCTTTGCTGCTATCTTTTTCTGAAAACAGCCTAACTGTTTTCAGGGGCAAGAGTCATACCAGCGAGTTTGTTGAGCATCATTTATAACTGTATCTAAAAAAACAGCTTACTTAACTGATGAACACTATTTTAAATATGAGGCTAGAAGAGTTATTTCCTCAAAGGTAAAAGGTCCAGCTAAGGAGTAATGGATATGTCACTTTGGGACTGAGATTCATGTAAGACAAACTCTAAGTGTCGGAGAATCCTGTGTTTAGCCATGTTTCCTCTTGAAATTAACTGATTTTAGCAATGTAGAAAAATATCTATCTAACTTCTCTGAGGCTGTCTTTAGACTTAATAACTATGAAGTCATTATCAAATCTTATTGGATGATGCTATGTAGCCCTCAGAGGACAGGAAATCCTGTTAAATGCAGGGTCACACTGAAGATCCTTACTATACAAGCCACGGTAACAGCTTTGAAGGGATCCTTGGCAAACCCAAGCTCTTTAATAACAACTTTGGTATAATTCTGTCCAGTAAAACATATTGACATAAAATCATGAGACTCTAGTATTCTTATACAACAGTCACGTGGTAAATTGCATTATCTGGGCTGCTTTATCATATAGAGAGTGCTAGAGAGTTTTTTAGCAGAAAGTAAATCTCTTAATTTCCATAGCTTTGAGTAGAAGGCAGATGTATTTTCCATCTACTTTTGTTGTTGTGTATATTCAGTGGATATCCTTTTCTGGTTGCTCTTTCTCCAGGCTTCAGGGAATTCAAGTATTTAGGCTCTTCCCCTTGTATCTCAGTGGAACTGGGAACACTTTGGCTATTATCCATCGATGGGGAAAGCAAAGTTGTAGTTTTGTGGGAAAGTTTAAAGATCAGACCCAAACATGGCAGCATCTTTCCTCTCTGTGTTCTAGAGGCTGGAATGAGGTCACACATCCAACATAAAGGCAAATAAGACAGGAAAAGATGAAACAAACAATGTGGTTAACAATTGGTTGGTTGGGTTGGTTTCTGAGGACTGAGTTGAGATAGAAGTTGGTGAGAGATTCTTGGTTTGGATTGGAGGGATGCTTGCAGAAATAAAGACAATGTTTAAATCGGTGATTCTACAGAGATCACCCTCAAAACAATAATCTCAAACCTCATGTTCTGGTCACTGGATATTAGCAATGGCAATAAAATATTATCTGACATGCTGTATGACCAGATCCTTAACTCAAGACAACTAAACAGTCCCTCATAAAAACTAAAGAAATCTCTTTTCATTTGTTTGATAGAGTTGATAAAAGTAAAATTATCACAAGATTATAGCTATTTTGGGTCTTATATTGAGATGGGTATGGGGGAGGCTTTTGGCTATAGCATGTCATGATATGTTTATACCATCTAGGCAACTAGAGAAATTGGGCATGGGAAGCAATGTTTACTACCATAAATATTATATTAGCAATTGTTATGTATGCTGATTTTTTGATATCAAGAATCCATTTCTCATGTCTCCATTGTAGTAAAAACATATAGTAAGAGTCGGCCTTCTACTTCATGTGTGCAGCCAAGTAATGTCATCAGTGTCAGGAGTGTGTGCCAACTGAGTGCCATTCATCTGAGAATAGCCATGAAGATTATTCTAATGTCTTGGCTACTTGAATGACGCTGTAATGGATATGAAGTGGAAATGTTGTCTTAAGATCCATTTTCAAATCTCAGTTTGATTGCTTGATCATATCCTTTCTCTCTCCCCCTTCAAAGTCCTCCTCCATCCCCCAACTCCCTCTCAAACTATTGACCTCTTTAATTATACACACACGTGTGAGAAACACACACACACACATACACCACCACCACCACCACCACCACCACCACCACCACCACCGCTGTTGCCAACAAAACCAACCAATTCCCCCTCCAAAAAATAAAGTCTATTGGGTCCACATAGTATTTCTCCTATGTATATCTGTTTAAGCCTTATCACTTGGGTGGGACTGGATAACTTATCAGGGAGTTCACCCCTAGAGAAGACTTATTTCCTCTCCTTCTGTAGTCACTAATGGCTTATAAATTTTTTGTCTATGGAGAAGCCTTGTGAGACTTCCCCTGTCTGCATTAGCATGGCACTTGGTGTTGTTATTATGCAGGTCTTATTTAGGCAACCATATTGTTGAGATTTCTTGTCATTTATAGATAGCACTACTTGCTGCACATATTGTGGTACTCTATAATCTTCACAATCCTCCCCTACCTCAGGTATAGGGATTATGTTATAGATATTTAAGTTCTGTTTGGATACCCCACTCTCAGTTTGTTCCTATATTCTGACCAGCTGTAGATTTCTATAATCATTTATTTAATATAAAGAGAATATTCTTGGTGAGGGTTGGGAACTATGCTTATCCATGTGTGTAAGTATAAGTATTTAGAATGCAGTTTAGTAAAGTGGAAGTGGCAGATTCTTCTCTATGTTCTATGGTCTCCCCAGGTAGTCACCTATATTCACCATGATAGGCATGAATTTCTTACTGACAGGTCTTGAAGCCAAATTAGATGGTCGCTTGTTACCCCTAATGTATAAATGCCACTATTGCCACCTTGGGGATATCTTGCTGTGGTTGTCATTGATGTGGTTCAATGGCTTCACAGCTGGGTAGAACTATTGCCTGCTTTTCTCCTTTAGTAGCTTGTATAGAGCCTTCTGATACTACGAGGGCCAGTCCTCAAGAAGGAGGCTTCTTGGTCAGTTCTGGTTTGATTCCTCCAAATCCTGTGTTTGAAGTGTGTGCATTATGTGGTAACTTCAGCAACAGGGCCTTACCTTCAAGAACTGGAGGGAATCAGGGCAATGGCAATAGCCTATGTTGTTTCTGTGTATCTCTTGAACTCCCTTGGCCAATAACATAAAGTGAAATTTTCTGTGCGTGGCACTAAGGTGTTTGTAGATGCTATATAGTTCTTGTGAAAAATGTTATCTCTCCAAGTAGTATAACTTCATATAATGTATGTATTTATACACACACATAAATATTATATATATATTTCTTAAGTAAACATAAAATAGAATTTCTCTATGGAATTTTCAAACACCATTATTTTGTTTTTTGTATGTAATTTTGCTTTTTCTTGTTACCTGTCACTCTATATTACCCTCTTTCTGCCCCAACAGTTCAAGTCCCCAATTTTTCCTTATTTTCCTCTTGAGGGTACCTATGTCCTACTGCTACCCACTCTAGAAATCCTCCCTCTTCCAACCTCTGTGATACCTTTACTTTCTTGGTTTGTATGGTAATACTAGGTTATATGCTCACACTAAGGAATCAGAACTAGGATTCACTAGGAAGTAAGCTCAAGAGGCTCTAAGTTACTTCTCTCACTCTGTTTTGTTTCCTTCCACTACCTGAAAATTTCAGGATTTCATTTTTCTTTTTAAAAATGTGTAGTATTCCATTGTGTATATGAACCACATTTTCATTATCTATTCATTAGTTGAAGGCCATTTAGGTTGTTTCTTTTCCTAGCCAATTGTGAATAGAATGCAAATAAACATATTTGAGCCATAGTTGTGGAGTAGAATATGACATCCTTTGGGGTTATTCCAAGTGTGATGGTTTGAATAAGAATGGGCCCCAAAGATTAGAATGCATGGTTACCAGAAAGTGGCACTATTAGTGGCCTTGTTGGAGAAGGTGTGGCTTTTTTGGAGGAAGAATGTTACTGGGAGTGGACTTTGGGATTTCAAGCTGACACAATACTTTCCTTAGTCACTACACAGGTTTGCATTTCCACCAACATTGAATGAAAGTTCCCTATTCCCCACATTCTACCAGAACTTGTTGTCAATTGTTTTCTTGATCTTGACCATTCTAACTGGGGTATGATAAAATTGTAAAGTAGTTTAAATTTTTATTTTCCTAATTGCTAAGATGTTGCACACTTTTAAAGATAGATCCTACCCACATTTTTCTTTTGAGAAATCTCTGCTTAAGTCTGTGGCCCATTTTTGATTGGTTCATTTGTTTTCTTCTTGATTCTTTGTTATTTAAGTTTGTTGTATATCCTCAATATTGACCTTTCTAAAAATTAATTTAGATTTTGATAGGAATTTTGTTGATGTTATAGATCAATGCTGTGTGACAGTATTCCTAGGGATATGTGAACAAAATTCTATCCATTCTAGATAGTAAATTGATGATCAAAATATAGATATTTCCAAAGTCCAACTTGATGAACTTTATTTGAGTTACTAATAAGAATATGGGTGACAGATTATAAGTATAAGAAACAGAAACTATTCAAAGACATACATCATCAAAAGCTCACCCCAGTATGGCTAACAACTCATAAAAGCTGGAAACCTGGAACACACTGATCAAACAATCTTCAGACAGATGAACACGTTAGAGATTGATCTTAACTAGTGTCCCTGCAGGATGGACTATTTCAGCTACCCTGAAAGCATTCTCTTGTTTTTACTTCACTTTTTAGCATCTTGTCTTTTAGGAAAAGAGATTCATTTATTTTATTTTCTAATGTATGAGTGTTTTGCGTAAATGTGTTTATGTGTCATACATGCATTGCGCCTGGTGGTCAGAAGAGGGTATCAGATCCCTTGGGACCTGGATTTACAGACAGTTGTGAGTTACTGTGTCAGTACTGTGAATTGAACTGGGGTCCTCTCGAAGAGCAGCCAGTGCTCTTAACTGCTGTGGCATGTCTCCAGCTCTTTAACATTCTATCTTAAAATATTCTGCTGTTTTACTTCCCCATTCAGACCCTTTGGCTTAATGAGTTTCTCTCTAAATGGAAGCTTTTAACCTAGAGGATACTACTACACAATCTTTGGTGATCTTACCATATTTACACTACTACTATGGCCAATCTTTGAATATGGACAGTTTCTCCATCATCTTGTGATGGCATAATGTGACATCTTTTTCTGTATATACCTCTTTTATTTCTTCCTTTTGTTTTATATCTCTAACTAAAACTTTGAGTGCTATTTTTAATAACAGTAGAGAGGAGAGAATGTCTCCTCTTATATCATCTCATGTTTTAAAGGATATGTTTCTTCTTCCCATTCACCACATTACAGATTTGTTGTATATAACCTTTAGTATACTGAGATGTATTCTTCCTATCCCTAGTGTTTCCAGGACTTTTATTATCAAGTCATGTTGATCTTTGTCACATGAGCTTTCTGTGTTTATGGAAACAATCATTTGGTTTTTTGTCCTTTAGAATCACTATGGAAACAAATTGTTGCATATGAATATGGGGGCTTAATTGGATTGGCTTAGGTAGAAAGACTTGCCTTAAATGTGGGTAGTGCTGCTTTGTGGGCTGCCATCCCAGACTGAATAAAATGGAGAAAGTGAACTGAACACAGACAATCATCACCTACTTCTGGACTGTGGATGTAATGTTGACAAGCTGCTGCAGCCGTGACCTCTCCACCGTGGTGGGCTATACTCTCCAATTAAGCCAAAATAAACCTTCTGGCCTTAACTTGCTTTTGTCAAGATCTTCTATCACATCAACAAAACGAGAACAAATACAAAACAACACAAAAAACAACAACAAAACCAAAACTAGTAATAAGAAGTAGAGCTGTTGTGGTATATCTCATCATGTGGACTCAGCACGTAGAACAGATTTGTGTGAGGAATGTAGAGGAAGATTTTGAACTTTAGCAGACAAGACTGCTGAGAATGGTGGATCTTGGAGGCCCAGCTCAGGAGGTTTCAGAGGGTAACAAGGATTCTATGAGGATCTGGGCTAGGACCATTCATGTGATATTCTGATCTAGAATCAGGCTACAATCTGCCTCCATCCTGAGAACGCTGTGGTTTCTTGGAGTCTATTACAACGGCTCACATTTCACCTCTGATTTTATTAACCAGGACCATCTTGTTTTTAGGTTGGTTAGATAGGGTTTTTGTTTTGTTTTGCTTTGCTTTTTAATCTTGTTCATCTTTTCAAAGATTAATCTGTTTTTTAAATCCATCTTTAAAATTTTTCTTAGATTTCTTCAGTAACTCATTGTTCATTTAAAGTCAAGTTATTCTGTAATCTCTGTGGTTTCTCTTGCTTTTGATTTCTAGTTTTATTCCACTGTGATCTGACATGATAGAATTCGATATTTTTTTCTACTCCATATGGATTACTTTGTGGCTTCTAATGTAATTAATTTTAGACAAGGTTCTCTGTGCTGCTCAAAATAATATGTGTTCTGTATGTGTTAGATGGGATATATTATCAAATTTCCATTATTAACTCTGAATTTTCTTTGTACCTTTTAGTGTTTATTTTATGAAACTGGAAGCTTTAACATTCCATGCATAAATATTTACAATAGCTATATCTTATTGATGAATTATTCTATTAATTAATAGATAGTGATATTCTCTTATCTATTCTGACTACTTTTTGTTTAATGTCTGATTTATCAGATATAACATGAACTGTACCAGTTTATCTTTTTTATAGACTTCATTTGTGGTGGAGATTAATTTCCACATTTTGACTCTGTTTTAGGATGTCTTTGACTGTGAGGTATGTTTCTTGGAGACAACAGGTGTTTGCCTTTTGTATTTTAATAACAGTATTTTAATTGATGGGTTAATGGCATTTGCATTTATGGCTACTATTGAGAGGGTTTGCTCTTTCCTATGGTCTTGTTTGGTTTTATTCCAGTTCATGTCATTATTTGTAGTTTTCTTATTCCACTGTTCTTGTTGGAGATTTGCTTGTCTGTATATTGGATATGATGGATTTCTTTCCATCTCATACTTTTTCTCTTTTCAAAAATATTTCTCTCATAAATTGAATACTTTTCTTTGTTTTCATGGGTGAGACTTTCTATCTTCTTTGTATGTAGTTATCATTAAATTATCTTCCATAGTACTGACATGGGTTAATATGCTTTGCATTAGTTTGTGCTTGTGTTAGAAAGTTCTTCTTTCTCCATCTACTTTAAGAGGTGATAACTATTCTGAGTTTAATAATGCTGGGTGACAGTTATTTACATTCTTGGCTTAGAATACATTCTTCTCTGCTTCCTTAGCTCTTAGGCCTCTTGATGAGAGATCTGATGGTCGTTACAATGTCTTTGCCTTTGTAAATCAGTTGGTTTCTATTTTAATATTGTCTTTACTTTCTTCACTATATTTTTGATTTCCTCACTATATATGTCCAATAGTTTTTTCATGTTCATACTCTTATTTTGGGCTTCTAAATGTTTCTTATCTTTAGGTGTCCATTTTTCTAAGTTTGAGAAATTTTTATACTATAATTTCAATGAATAACTGTCTATGCTTTTAGCCTTTAATCTCAGCTCATTAACAGCTCATTGATTCTTAGTTGGGTCTCTTAAACATTTGCCAAAATTATCTAAAGTTTCAATATGCTCAGTCACTTTTTGATTCTCTTTCTTTGTTCTTAAAAATCCTTTGTGTACAACATATATGTATATATGTGCATATTTGTGCATCTGAATGTTTATGCAAATGTCACAACACATGCTTGAAGGTCAGAAGACAACTTTGGATTTCAGTCTTTAGTTTTCACTTTGTTTGGAACAGGGTTTCTTGTTTCTTTCCTTGTATAGGCCAGGCTAGCTAGCTGATCTTCTCGAGATTTCCTTTTCTGCTTTCTACCTTCCTGTAGAAGCACTAAAGTGACAGATATGTGCACTAACATGTCTGCTTCAACATAGTTTCTCTTGATCCATTTATTACACTTGTGCAACAAGCATTTTGGTCACTGAATCGTCTCCCTGGCCCGAGCCTTTAAAAATGAATATATCATTGTCTTGGCCTTTTCCACTAGCCTTGAAATTTGTTCTTCGGTTTGGACTTGTCTGTTGTTAATGCTTTCCATGCTGCTTTTATTTTATTGCAGATTTGATTTCCAGAATTTTTTTTAAGTTCAATATTCTTGTTAAAATTTCTTTGTTTTAATTTTTGCCCTCAAGTGCTGATCGTTCATCCTCTTTTCTAGCTTTGCTTTCTAGAGTGTGAACTGATTTCCCTGTTTCATTCATCTGCTTGAGTCTTTCTGTGCAGTCATCAATTCTTTTAAAGAGGATTCTGCAATCTTTTTCTAGCTTTGCAGATATCTCATTATCTTTGGTTTCAGGTCTTGAGGAATTATGAGCTCATTGAAATGTCATAGTGGATTACTGTCTCATATTTTTGTGTTTCTCTGTTGTGTTTTATGCATTCCCTGGGTTGGATTACCACCCCATCCCTTTTCCCCATTCTCTTTGTTTGTTTGACTTTATGTTAGTCTTCACTAGGATTTATGTTTTCTACTGCTTTCTAGTGGGGAAGATGACTGCAGTAACAGATATAAGAATTTGACAGCATTCTTGGTGTTAACTTGAAATAGAAGACACTGGTATTTCACATGTGTCCCTGATAAGGTTCAAAGATAGTGCTAGGTACGGGTTGGGGAAGACAGACATTTTGTGTTTTTATTTTATTGTTAGAGCTAAAAGTATGAGTATTTAAGAAATGAAATGAGGGGAAATAGAAAAGAGGGAGCAAAGTATGACTGAGAAGGACAGAATATGGGTTGTATGTGTCACAGGTAACAGGAGATAATACTGTAAAGTTGGTGGGAGAAAGAAAGAACATACATAAATGGACATGTAAATTATCAATGAAATACAAGTTAAAACAAAACTGAACAATTAAAGTACAATGTTTAATTTTAAATGCAATGAAATGAAAAAGAAGGTATTATGACCTCAGTCAGCAGTTCTGTCTTCTCTCCTTCCCTTGGTTGTCTTTTTCATAAGTGTTCACAGCTTGGGAGGAGGGCTTCTGGTCTCAGCAGTTGCAAACAAGTTAAGTCAGTGTGTCCTTCCAGATGAGAAGTTCTGTGGCTGAAGTCCACTTTCTGCCAGAGTCCCACGTTCAGTTGCCCAACCAACCTTATCTGTTCTTTCTGGATTACTCTTTCTGCTTGCAGGGATTTCTGTGACTGAGGCTGAGGGGATCTGGAGGCACATGTGATTGTATTTATCTTCTCTGAATGCGTGAAGATACTGTGCCAAGTTCTGCAACATACTGCACAATTCTGTGTAGCTTGCCCAGGGAAAGGCAGGGGCTGAGGTGACTATCTCCTGGTATTAACTTCTGGCTCTTGTCATGCACTTTAGCTTCTGCCTCCTTAGCCCTCTCTGCTTGTGCCTTCTCTCCATGAATGTCATATCTAGTCTCTTGCTGTATTTCCACAGTATGGATTACCTCTTGGCTCTCCTGGTACTCACCCATAAAAGCATTTCTTTGCTTGTCATACTGACTCAATCCAATGAGATCAGAATGGCATGACTGGACACTGGTAGGATTTTCACCTAGTCTTTTCTTTAGATCATTCTCCTATTAAATAGAAATTTGTTATCTTAGTCTACTCTTTACATCTGATTTCACAAATGTGGCTTTTACTCTAACACAGAAGCCCAGAAGATACGTTTTTTAGGAAATTGTAATAATATCTTTGTTTCACTTTTATTTTGATTTTTTTAAAAGGATAGCATTATATCTAAGCATGTCTGAACACCCTTAATCCATAGTGCCTGATAAGAGTAGTATCATACTGCTCTTGAGCTCAGCCTTCTAGGAGGACTACCAACCTCTATCCTGGTATCTAGGAGTTCTAAGCTATCAGATGAAAAGTACAAATATTCTGAGAAGTAGACAATGTGTGGAGGCTCCAAGAATGGAGCCACAGAGGGAAATCCCAGTGAGTCAAGTCGGTCATCAAATTATTCTTGTTTAGATATCAACTTTGTAAGTGAGGTTGTCCTGAGTTCGCTAAATTGATTTATGTTTTCAGGATGTGTGACTGAAGAGTCTAGCTGATATCATATCACGAAATAATTTGCCAATTGAGATCTTGAATTTATGCTACACAAAGCCAGAAGATAAGTAACAAGTTTATTTTAAGCTTTTCTCTTTGGGATAGCTTATTCCTTTATAGTATGTGATGAACAAGGCAGTTATAGTTCAAAATACTATTTTGATGGTAAACATTACTTGTTTATGAAACTGAACAAAATAAAAACCGATAATGATATTCATGTCACCAATATAGGAAAGAGGTGCTGTATTGAAACTATGTGACACTTAGAAAAAATTTCACAAGAAAAGAAAACAAGACTGAAATGAAGAAAGATCTAAAATATTACTTGAGGAAGGATTCAAGCAAGATTTCATTATTTCATTTGTAAAGAAATTCTGTGTTCCTACATGGTGTGGTTTAAAACCTCAACCCGAACATTTCTATCAATAATGGATCAAATGATGATTAATTGGTATATCTGTTGATTTTGTAGTTCAGAGAAGCAGAACAGTTTACTCTCAGATGGAAAGATGGACAACACTGGTGTGAAAATTGTTTCAAAGATATTCTCAGCAAATAGAGCATTGATTGATTAACTCACCAACTTGAAATGACTCATTTCACACCAATTTCAGTTGACAACCTACAGAGCTAAATCATATAGTAGACATTGGGAGAAGAGCATGCAGATAAATATGTAATGATTCCATAACACAGAAAATTGTGTAAACATTTAACCATGACTACTGTAAGAACAGTTATTACAACTCATATAGTTAGCTTTGCCTCACAAAGTTGAAACAGAACATTCTAAACTCCTTCAGGGTGTCTCGAAACTATATCTAATCTTAACCTTATACACTATACTGATAATTAAATCAGCTTTATTTCCAGAATGGGACTTTATTAGAGTCCATCAATTTAGCAGGTCCTGTTACCTCCCCATAGGTGTTTTTTGATTTAAAGAAATGAATTACAAGCTCCAGGCCATTTCCTAGAGAGCCAACTGCCAAGCTTTAACAAACTGCAGCAGGAACTTCAATAGAGAATGAGAGTGAAGGGTGATTGTCTCCAATTGTGACTTGGGTGTATTTGGACGTAACAAGTTCACTGCATTTTGAGTCCTAAGAGCTCAAGAAAGTCTTCTGATGATCGTCTTCTGATTATTGGGCATTCTGATCAGTCTGATTCATAGTCAACTTTCCTTTCCTGTGACAAAATAGATAAGGTAAACAACTTAAAAGGAGGGAGAGTTTGTTTGCATTCACGGCTTCAAAGGTTTTGGTCAGGGTTGCTTGGGGTGGTCAGGCTGCATTTGTGGTGAGGGCAGAGAGCATCATGTCAGGGTATGAACCATGGTGCAAAGCTGCTCACACAATGGAGTCAGAGAAGCAGCATCCAGCTTTACTTTCCCAAACATTGATAAGAATTGCTGTTGGAAGTAGATTTTGTAGAATGAGGTAAAGATACAGTAGAAAAAGAGCACGCACTATCTTCCGACTCAGGATGAGCCAAGCACATTTCTATCCATGAAAGCCCTATGGGCTACTTGTCCTTCCTATCACTGAGACATGGTCTTGGATAAAGGAGGTTTGGTTATAGTAGACCACTATTACTTGTTTGAGCCAAGATTCTGTGAATCTGTGACCTCCCTACATGCTTTCTGCATGCACACACATTTCCCTGAGCTCAAATAAATACTGGTATGAATCTAATTTGTCTTCTTAGGCCCATTGACATCATTCTTGTTCTCTCTGTAGCAGGTCAACTATTACCCTGTGGTTTCTTTCCCCCATTTTCTCTATGATTACCAACGAGAAATCAAAGATTTCAAAGTATCAACCAGATGTGCACAACATTGTGTTAATGCTCCACTCATGCCATCGCTGACGGCTCAGCTGCCGTAAATCAACTCTCTTATATATCTCTTGTTTTAAACATAGGAATCTGATTACAGCCAGCTGGGCTTTGCTAGATTGTAGAAAATGCCCCAGACAGACTGTAGGGAACAGAAAATTTATATATTGGCTGGACTTTTTAAGTAGCAGTCCATGGGGGTAATTTACATTAAAGAAAACCCAGCATGAGGCTGCCTCGGGATTTACAGGCACTTTTGTTAGAAATGAAAATATCATACTTCTAACCAAAAATGGATTGAATGGCTCAATGCACACAGAGTTCTTTTCATCTGTAAACAGTTTGAAAAATCCAGCAAGTAAGAGTTGAAACAGTGATTTAGTGTAAAATTGAAACTCCCAGATAAATTTAATACTCTTCTAGGTATCAAAGGTTTTTATGTTCACAACACAAGCTGCAGCCTTCAGTCATGGCAGCACACTGCCTTCCAGACATGGCTAGTTGAAATGCCTATGTTTATGAAGTCTGCCATTCAGAGGAAATGGGAAAAGAATATTTGGCATGTAGTAACTCAGGATTTATAAAGAGAACATGGATCTGAGTACACCTTTTAAGAGGTCAACGTGGGGCTCACATTGCAAAGTGAACCTTGTATTTCATGGTACTTGATCCTCTCAGAGCTATAATGGTGAGCAAGTCTAAGAATCTCTGGGGCTAAGACAAAGCATTGGGGAGCAATGCTAGATACAGATATGTATGCAGATACAGATATAGATGGGGATGGGGATGGGGATACTGGAACAGAGCAGGCATTAAGTTGGAAACAGTACTGTGTAGAAGTTAGCTTTAAGAACAACTTATAGTTGTTTGCATGATAACTTTAAGAACATTATTGCAGATATGCTTATAAACCACAGTGACTTAAGGACATACATTGCTAGGCATTGCCTAACATTCAACAGACTTTTATTCAATTTTAATTTCTCTTATGGCCTCCCTTCCAATTTAGAAATTTAAATTTTATAGAATTCATCATGACAGTAACACAAATTAGCTTAAGTTTTGACTAGTAGGTGTTTTGTATTTTATAATAGTTTTGAACAAATTCACACACACACACACACAAGTGTCAATGTTACTTTGAGATTTTAATAATCAATATTTTTAATTTAAGCAAAAATGAGATTTATCAATAACAAAAAAAATTTGAAGTGAGCCAAGTTCTACAAACCCTCTCTGTTTGGTAGCTACCTTTCCTGGGTAAATCACATTTCCCTTTACCTGCCCTTTCCCCAACCCACAGCCATTTAGAAATCCATAAGCTTGCTTTCAGACCATGGCCCACAAACCTTTTAGTTCCCAAGATATCTTTGAGGTTAAGCAAGTTACTTCCTCTTTTTCCCATTATTCTATCCCCTCATTGAGCCCCAAATTCCTGTGCCTGTGCTATGTCCACACCTACAATCTAGCTCCTGATTGGTGACGGATGAACCTGCTTTCTTTAACAGCCATCTTTGGCTGCTGAGATGGTTCTTTTCTTTTCCACCTTCCCTCTACCCACTGCTACTTCACTTCAGGCCTTGCTCTGGGCCCAGGGGCTGGGAACCATCTTTCCCTGGTCTAAGTAAGCAGTTCAATCAGCAGGCTTTCTAACTCATGTCCACACATCCTTTGCACCTACACAATCTGAGGCAGGGCAGATTATCATCACATTAGATGTACAAGCAAACAAAGAAATCCACAAGCCTAGGACAGATCACAAAAACAACATAAATGGCTGGAAAAGCACCTCTCTCAAAAAATCCACAAGTTCTATATAAAAGTGTTCTCTAATTAGAACTAAGTAGATGAATACCAGAACACAGAATTTTAAAGAATAATCATAAACCTCATCAAAGAATTAAAGGAATTGAAAGATGACATGAATAAACCCTTCATTAAACTCCAAGGGGCTTACAATAATGTTTGAGTAATGGTCAAGAAAATGAAGGCACTTGGCTGAATGAAATGACAAAGACAATTCATAACTTGAAAACTGAATTCATAAAGAGATAGAAACATTGAAGAAAACACATGCTAAAATTAAGATAGTATTGAAAATAACCTCAGTGTCCTGATTAGAAGACTCAGGGGAAAGCCATCTCAGTGGAACAAATCCAAGCAGAATGTGAGGACTCAAAGATTAAGTAGAGATCTAGGCAGTGGTTCTCAACCTTCCTAATGTTTCCACCCCTTAATAGGTATCTCATGCTGTGGTGACCCCCAACCATAAAATTATTTTTGTTTTTACTTTATAACTGTAATTTTGGTGCTGTTATGAATCATAATGTAAATATCTGATATGTAAATGGTCTTAGACAACGTCCATGAAAGGGTCATTTGACCCCAAAAGGGATCTGACTCACAGGTTGAGAAATCTAAACAAAATAATCAAAGAGCATGAAAATATCTAAAAATAACAGGAAAAGACTATGCAGAAAATGTGGAACGCTATACAAAACCAAACATCTGAATTATAGACATAGATAAGAGGAAGAATACAAGATCAAAGGCATAGATCAGATTTTTAAAGTAACTCACAGAAGAAAATTTTCTCAAACGAAGGAAAGACACAACCCTACAAACACAAGAAGTACACAGAACTCCAAATAGACAAGACAAAATAGGAAACACCCCATAGCATGCAATAGTGAAAACACTAAATATACAGAACAAAGAAAAAATATTGAAGCTGAAAGGGAAAAAACACACAGTCACATAGAAGGGTAAACCCATGAGAGTAATACATTATTTCTCAGTGAAAATACTGAAACTCAGAAGAACCTAGAGCAATACCTCCAGATTCTAAAAGGTCACAATTGTCAACCTAGCCTATCATATTCAATAAAAATTATTGGCAGTAGGTGAAGAGAGAGAAAACTTTTCATGAATAAACAGTCTTAAAATGTTCATAACAAAAATAACAAACAAAACACTGAACAGTGTACAGGAATCAATACTTCAAACCTAAGGAAAATGAAATAAATGCTGCCAAGAGACTTAGGAAGGAAAACAATCTATAATCAATAAAATATAAAGGAGAGCTAAGAACACAAATCAGCAAAACATATTAAAGTGACTACAATCCATACACATCTTTCCACAGTAACTATAAATATTATTGGCCTCAACTCTCAAGCAAAAGGCTTAGGCTAGCTGAATGGCTAGCCAGTTATCTACACAAAAACTCATATTAGCTTTAGAGATAGACGCTGCCTTAAAAATGAAAGAATGGGAAAAGTATTCCAAGCAAATGGGATCAGGAAGTAGGCATTTGCATACAAATATCTGGTAAAATAACGTTGAAATAAAACTAATTAGAAGTGACAAAGAGGGATATCTCAATCTATCCAAAGGATCAATTAATAAGGAAAAGATCACATACTATACATATACTCACCAAACTCTGGTTCACTCAATTATACACACACAACACACAACATAATGTGTGTTTCATAATATGTATATGTATATGTATATGTATATGTATATGTATATTATATGTATAATATATGAAAGCATGCTAATGGAATTAAAGACAAGATTAACTAAGCCAAATAATTGTATGTGATTTCAATATCTCACTTCCTCTAGTAGATCTGGACAAAAATAAACAGAGAAACTCCAAAAATAAGTGTCATTTTGCATCAATGAAGTTAACAGATATCTACCCATTTTTCCATCTATATGCCAAAGAGCATGCACTCTACTCAGCAGCACATGGAAAGCGTCTCTAAATGAACCCTATCCTGGGACACAAAGCAAGCCATCACAAATACAGAAACACTTGTAAGGATTTCATGTTCTCTCCGATGTCATTCAATAAAACTTAAGCCTCAGAGGAAACAAAGCTCCAGTGAGATTATAAACCCAGGGAGATTAAAGAATCCATTATTAAGTGATGAATGGTTTAAGGGGATAGCAAGGAAGAAACAAAAATATTCCTGGAATGAAATAAAATGAAAATGAAACAAAACCTCAGGGGCACATTAAAATCAGCTCTAAGAGGAATGTTTATAATCTTAGGTACCTACATTAAAAAATCAGAAGGTACAAATAAATGGTTTAATGATACAACTAAAGAATTTAGAAAAACAAGAACAAACCAAACCCAAATGCTGTATACAGAATAATAAAAAAATCAAAGGACAAATTAATGAAATACAAACAAAGCAAACATTAAAAGAATCAATAAATTTAAGAACTGGTTCTTGGAGAGGGTAAACAATGTTGATAGATCTATTTCTCCCTCAAAAGAAGGAGAGGACTCAAAGAAAACATTACAATAGATACATACAAAAATTAAGATTATAAGGGAATACTTTAAAAACCTGTAGGTCATTAAAGTTAGAAAATTTAAAAGAAATGGATCATTTCTTGATGCCTCTAAACAATCAAAGTTAAATCAAGAAGAGACTAACAAGCCTTCCAATTAAAAATGTACAGGACCTGATGGATTCATAGCAGAATTCTGTCTTTCAAAGAAGATCTAGAACCCAAAGTCTTCAGCAAATAAATCTAAAGTATCATTCCCAAACTTTTTCTATGATAATAACCAAACTGGAAAAAAAGCGTGCACCACGCGCGTGCACACACACACACACACACACACACAAACACACATATACAATACTACAGACTGTTATTTCTGATAAATATAGATGCAAAAGTATTCAATAAAACACTAGCAAAACAATTACAAACACATATCAAGAGCAACCACAATAATAGAATTGCTTTATCTAGGAAATGGAAAGTTGGTTCGACATATGTAAGTCAATAAGGACAGTAAATCATATAAATATTCTTAAAGGCAAAAATCACATGATGCAGAATCTCATTAGATGCAGAAAAGGCCCTTCACAAAATCTTATATGATTTCATGATTAACGTCCTAGAGAGGGTATGACTGACAAGAACATACTTCAAACAAATAAAGGCTATATATGACAAACCCACAATCAACATTATCTTAAATGGAGAAAAACTTGAAGCAATCCCTAAAATCTGGAATGAGACATGGCTGCCTAAGATTTCTACTGCTTTTCAATATAGTATCTGAAACAGTTGTCAAAACAATAAAGCAAAAGAAGGGGAAAAAAAAAGAAGCAAAAAATACAATGGTGCAAGAAAACATTTTCAATAAATGGTGCTGGGAAAAAAAAGGATGCCCACATGCAGAGAATAAAATTAGACCCGTGTCTGTCATTCACAGGAATTAAGTCAACGTGCTTCAAAGACCTTAATTTGAAACTCAAGATACTAAAACTACTAGAAGAAAATACAGGGTATTCCTATCCTACAAGATGTAGTGTAGGAAAGACTTTTTGATCAAGGCTCTATTTGTTGAAGAATTAAAACCAGTATGGACAACAGAGATGTCATAAAACTAAGAAGTTTCTATGTAGTTAAAGAAGTAATCAATGTAATGTAGAACAAACCCACAGGATAGGAGCAAATCCTTGCCAGCTATCCGTCTGAGAGAGGATGATTCGGATATAAAAAGAACTCAAAAACGAAGCTGAGGAAACAGAGGAACCAACTTTTTAAAATGGACTAGAAGTTTAAACAGAGAGTTCTCAAAAGAAAAAATAAAATTGTTAAGAAACACCTCAAAAAGAGTTTATCATCCTCAGCAATCAGGGACATGCAAACACAATCTGAGATTTCATCTTCTCCTGATCAGAATGTCTAAGATCAATAAAACAAATCACAACAGATGCTGGTGACATTGTAGGGAAAGGAGAACCCCACTTTCGCTGTGAGAATACAAATTGGTGCAGCTACTTTTGATAACAGTATGGAGAATCCTTAAAAGTCTAAAAAGAATAAATTTATCATGGCTCACCTATGCACTCATCATCTTCCTTCAGAGATACTTGTTCAGCCATGTTAATTGCTGCTATCTATTCACATAGCAAGGGCATGAGATAACCAAAATGTCCTCCAACAGATGAATGGCTAGCAGAAATGTGGTGCTTATACCCCCATAGAATATCATTCACTGTAAAAAAAAAAAAAAAAAAAAAAAGAAAGAAACCATGAAATTTGCAGGTAAGTGGATGAATCTAGAAAAGATCATATTGAGTGAGGAAACACAGACCCATGAAGAAATAAGGTAAGTAAGGTATGTTCTCTCTCACCTGCGGTTCCTAGCTCCAAATCTCAGATGTGAATATACACCATGGAATAACCACAGAAACCTGAAAGTATAAAGGGACCATGGGGAAGGGGGTTCAATAGAGAATAGCAGGAAATAGGTGATATAAAATGAGAAACCACAAATGGGGCTGGGGCTTCAACAGGGAAGGAGCAAACAAGGTCATTGCAGAAGAAGGAGAGATAAAATATAAATAACACCAAGGCTGATAAAGCTTCAAGGAATCATATCACTTTATATTTACCAAAATGTGTGTGTGTGTGTACACATATAATACATAATATAAATATATAAAATATATATATTAAGGGAAGTTATGCCACTTGAGCTGACAAAGCTTCCCATAAGAACAATAAATTAACAAAAATTCCAGTATCAGGCACTCAACACCTCCTTTCAAATAGTTCATCAGCATGGTCCAAATGGGAAAATGAGGTAAGGGGAGAACATCTGAAATGTAAATAAAATATCCAATAAAAAAAAAAAAAAGAACAGAGACAATTGATGTAGCCCTTGGTTGCTTCCCACAGGTTGAAGGTAAGCCTGTATTGTTGACTGTACTGCACATGTAGAACACAGGACTCAGATGATTCAAGTTGGATCTGACTTGAAAGTCTCCTTCTTGAGTTCTAGCTTTCATAGTACCAGAAAATGCCATGTAAACTATCATGAGAGGGAAGCGATTGATACTCCTTCTCAGCTGTGCCCCTTATGAACCACAACAGTAACCAGCATGGCAAAATAGCCATAAGCTGCAGCAAGTGCTACTCACACATTGGTGGTAACCAACAGTTGTTTAGTTGGACTTATGGCCAGCTCAACAGAAAAGGGAAATCATGTTTAGTATTAGAAACATGGCCAATTTTTAGGGCCTAGTGAGGTCATGAACCTTAAAGAAGAATCTACAGTGGTGGTGGACCAGCTTAATTTCTTACTATATTCCAATTTTTATCCTTATACCCACAGATAAGTGTAGCTACCACTCATCATTAGAGAAGCTTCTCTTACAGCAAATAGAGAAAGTACAACACACACACACACACACACACACACACACACACCTACTGGCCATGATACAGAGAGCTCAATGGACCATGGGAAGCACAGCCCCAAGCGATAAATCTATACTCCTATAAATCCTATAGCTCCTGCATCTGCGGCTCAGGATTATCAAGGAAGATGGGGGTGAAAGTTTGTAAAAGCCAGAATACCAGGAAGTCTTCTGTGCAATAGTCACTCCTAGATATGGCTGCATAAATAATAGCAGATCAATGGCACTATCAATAGACATGCTAATGTGGAAGAGGAAATATTTCATGGAGTCTTACCCATTGACTAAGTATAATCAACTGGGAAGGGGAGAATTATCTTTTCCCAGTGATAAGACATCTAAGTAGTTGTTCAACATATATTCAATATATATGCAGCATATATGTACAAACAACAAAATAACTCAGTAGATTATATTTAATGTTTGTGCATACATGTGCATAAATTTGTTTATAACAATAATAAAGAGAAAGGATATCAGTTTGACAGTAGTGGTATGAGGGGCTGAGGAGAGAAAACAAAGGGAGAAAGTGATATAATTATACATCAATTAAAATTTATTAAATACACCTTAAAATTAACAAATCAATGTGTAAATACATTGATTCATTGATGATGGCGTGACTTAGGGTCACCAGAGGGGCTAATAGGCTTACTTACTCAATGTCCTGTTGAAAAGAACCTGGTGATTATGTATGCTGTCCTTGCACATCATTGTTGGATGAAAAATAAGACCTGATAATCAATGAATTGATGAATTTCAGTACATAGATGCCAGCAATCTCAAGGGAAACCATTCTTTACTGGAAACAAAAGTCCTTTGAAGATAGGACTAATAAACTTATTATTGAATTTTGATCAATCTTTACTGGAAACAAAGAAAAGTACTTTTATTTTCTTTTTTCCATTTTAAAAAATTTATTCTTTAATCTTTTTTTCTTTTTTTTTACAGTCCAGACTTGGTCCCCCTCCTGATCCACCCTCTGATTGTTCTATAGCCCACACTTTCTCCTCCCTCCCCACCCAGGACTCCAAGAGGATGCCCCCACATCCCCACCCCACCAGACCTCCCCACTCCTTGGGGCCCCAAATCTCCCCAGGTTAGGTGCGTTTTCTCTCACTGAGTACAGACTTGGCAGTCCTCTGCTGTATATGTGTTGGGGGCCTCATATCAGCTGGTGTATGCTTCCTCGTTGGTGGCTCAGTGTTTGAGAGATTCTGGGTTTCAGGTTAGTGGAGACTGCTGCTCTTTCTATAGAGTTCTCCCTCCTCCTCAGCTATTTCCAGCGTTTCCCTAATTCAACCACAGGGTCCCCAGCTTCTGTCCATTGGTTGGGTGTAAATATCTGCATCTGAATCTTTCAGCTGCTTGTTGGGCCTTTCAGAGGGCAGTCATGATAGGCCCCTTTTGTAAGCACATCATAGCATCAGTAACAGTGGCCTTGGGGCCTCCCCTGAGCTGGATCCCAATTTGAGCCTGCCACTGGACCTCCTTTTCCTCAGGCTCTTCTCCATTTTTGCTCTGCAGTTCTTTCAGACAAGAACAATTATGGGTCAGAGTTTTTGACTGTGGGATGGCAACTCCATCCCTCCACTTGATCCTGTCTTTCTGCTGGAGGTGGACTCTACAAGTTCCCTCTCCACCATTGTAGGGCATTTTCATCTAAGGTCCCTCCCTTTGAGTCCTGAAAGTCTCTCACCTCCCAGGTTTCTGGTACATTCTAGAGGATCCCCCACCTCCTACCTCCTGAGGTTGCCTGTTTTCATTCTTTTTGCTGGCCCTCAGGGCTTCAGTCCTGTTCCCCCCTCCAATACATGATCATGTTCCCCTCTTCCTCTCCCTGTCATCTTGACCACCCAGTCCCTCCCTTCCTTCCCCTCCTGTGATGGTTTTCTTCTCCCTCCCAAGTGGGCTTGAAGCATCCTTACTTGGTCCCTTTGGCTTGTTAGCCTTCTTGAGTTCTGTGGATTGTATCCTGGGCATTCTGTAATTTTGGCTAACATCACTTATTAGTGAGTACATACGATGAATATCCTTCTGGGTCTGAGTTACCTCACTCAGGATGATATTTTCTAGTTCCATTCATTTGCTTGCAAAACTCATGATGTCTTCATTCTTAATAGCTGAGTAGTATTCCATTGTGTAATGAACCACATTTTCTGTATTCATTCTTCTGTTAGGAGTATCCGGGTTGTTTCCAGCTTCTGGCTATCACAAATAAGATTCCTTTGAACATAGTGGAACATGTGCCCCTTTTGTATGTTGGGGCATCTTTTGGGTATATGCTAGGTCTTCAGGTAGATCTGTTTTCAGTTTTCTGAAGAACTGCCAGATTGATTCTAGAGTAGTTGCACCAGTTTGAATCCCACTAGCAATGGAGGAGCATTCCTCTTTCTCCACATCCTTCCCAACAGGTGCTGCCACCTGAGTTTTAGATCTTAGCCATTCTGACTGGTGTAAGGTGGAATCTTGGGATCATTTTAATTTTGTATTTCCCTGATCACTAAGGACTTTGAACATTTCTTTAAATGCTTCTAAGCCATTCGAGATCCCTCTGCTGTGAATTCTATGATTTGTTCTATACCCCATTGTTTGTTAGGATTGTTTGTAGGCAAGACAAATGGATACATTGTTAAATTTTGACCATCTTCCTTCTCCCTTATTCACTATCTTTTTCTTCCTTTGAGACAAATTCTCTACATGTAGGCCAGACTGCTTAAAACTTAAAATCCATCTGCCTCAGCTTTGCAGATGTTGAATCACAAGTATGTGCCACTATGCACAGCGTCAGTAACATTCTTCTTGAAGTGAAAACTTCCATAAAATTTATAAACTATAACCTGAACAATGCTTTACTTTTCCCCCAGTTCTCATTTCTAGAAGAGTTTTAAAAACTTTAACAAACAGTAGTCTGGATTTTCGGTTTTGAAAGATGACTCATTTGGATGTGCAATTTCTAAACATGTACTTCTTTTCTGTTTCTTTTAGTGATAGGGGTTATATGAGATTCCCCTTGTTGGCTAGGATGCTCTCAGGCCTTTGTACATACTCTCCACTATACCACTGAGTTCTGCAGAATGCCATTTGTGTAATACCTATAAATTTTCTTTGAAACATTAAAGAAATAAAAGTCATTCTTTTTTAATAAGTTAAAATTATTTAAATAATATTCTTGAGGCATTCTGCTAGAGTTCTAAATAAATCTTTAATTTTCCTAACTTATTTCTAATAGCCAATTTTACATAACTCACAAAACATACCTCACCAGTTCCTCATCTCAAGAGGTAATAGCATTTATACTTCCACAAAAATATCAGTTCTGTGGGTCATTCACAGGATAAATCAATGTATTTTGCAACCAATTTAGCTAATTTTAGTTAATTTATTATTATTTTTTTAACCAAGCAGAGATAGCTAATTGCTAATTCCAAATACATTTTCTCTTCTTCTAGATGGGGCAAACAATATAATTTTATTGGAGAATATTAACCTTTTTTCATTAAAAGCTCCCCTCTCCTTCCAGTTCCCTCTCACACAGCTCTTCTACGCTCCCCCTCCCCTTCTCCTTTGAGAAGTGAGAGGCCCCGATGGGTATTCACCCCACCCTGACACACCAAATCATTGAAGAACTTGGCACATCCTCTTCTACTGAGGCAAGGCAAGGACACCCAGTTAGAAGAACAACATCCACAGGCAGGCAACAAATTCAGTGACAGCCCCTGTTCCATTTGTGGAGGACCTGCAATGAAGACCAAGCTGCACATCTGCTACATATGTACAGGGTACCTGGGTCCAGCCCATGCTTTTTCTTTAGTTCAGTCTATGGGAACCCCCAAGGGTCCAGGTTAGTTGGGTTTGTTGGTCTTCCTGTGGAGTCCCTGTCCTCTTCAGATCCCTCAATCCTTCCCCTAACTCTTCCACAAGACTCCCTGAATTCCACTTCATATTTGGCTGTGGGTCTCTGCATCTGTTTCCATTGGATGCTGGGTGGAACCTCTCAAAGGACAGTTATGCTAGGAATCTGTCTTCAAGCATAACAGAGTAACATTAATAGTGTCAGGAATTAGTTCTTGTCCATGGGATGGGTCTCAATTTGGGCCAGTCATTGGTTGTCCAATCCCTCCTGTCTCTGCTCCATCTTTTTTTTCTGCACATCTTATAGGGAGGACACACTTTGAGTTGAAGATTTTGTGGGTGTATGGGGAGCAAATAGAACACTCCTCCATTGCTGGTGGGAGTGAAAACTTGTACAACCACTCTGGAAATCAACTTTCAGATTGCAGAAAATTGTCTCTATCTCAAGACTCAGCTATACCACTCCTGGGCATGTACTCAAAAGATGTTCCACCATTCCTTATGGACATTTGCTCAATTACGTTCATATAAGCTTTATTTGTAATAGCCAACACTGGAAGCAGATACCCCTCAACCAGCAACACAGCATGACATCAAGTTTACCCTCTTACACATTTTAAGGAACAGAGTTCAGTGGTGCAAGTCATAGTCATGTCATGGTACAAGTCTCCAGAACATTTCGTCTTGCACAGTTGACGTGATGGCCATTGGTCCTTCTCTCTTTTCCTGTCTATGCCATTGCCATTTTAATTTGTATCAACTCCATTGCTTTTTTGAGTGTAAGAAATGTTTGTCTCGTTGTGACTGCCTTATTTAATTTAGTATGTGCTTTCTCAATATTATCCTGTTTTACCATATATGACATGGTTTTCTTTTTGTAAACACCAGAAAATATTTGATTATTTGTATATACCATTATGTATATATATCACTCTTCTATACATGAGAACATGTAGGTGCTTCTATATTTGTCTGTTGTAGATAGTGTGCTTTGTGGCTACAAGGACTCCTTGAGATCTGCCTTCAGTAGCTTAGATCTATTTCCATGATTGGGACAGTTGTATTGCATGATTAATTCCACCTTGAGATCTTTCTTCAGGAAGTTCCATGTCATTTTCCATGGCAGCTGCACTGGTCTACATTCTCACAAACCTATACAGAGGTTCTCTCTTCATGTCTTTTCTAACACTTAATATTTTTGTCTTTTGGATGATAGGTGTTCCACTGGATGTGGAGTGATAGTTCACTGTGATGCTAACACAGTTATTAGTTAGATTTACAATACTTAAGGCAATAACTAAGATGTTGACTAATTAGCTTAGAGAAAGAAATGGTACTTTGGGCTCACTATTTCAGGCTGTTTAGTTTAATATCCATTGTTCCCATTGATTTGGACCTGTATTGACAGATCCTAGTGGTAATGTGTGCTGGAGGTAAGACACTGTAAAAGACTGGAGTCCTATAATCTTGATTGTGGAGATACTCCCAGTACAGGATCTTGCTAATTCCTTCTTTTAAAAGATTCCTGTCCCTTTCAACAGTGGCAAGCTAGAAAGATCTGCATAGAGTGTTGAAGGGATCGTAGGCTTCAAACTACAGCTACAGATATTTTTGAAATTGTTAGTTCTGATCAGGGTTTCATTTTCATTTGTGTATTCTTTAGAGAAATGTTTCTCAAGTCCATTTTCCCTTTAAAACAGTTTTTGTTTGTTATTGAGTTATAGGACTTATAAATTTAAGATTTAAGTTATAAATTTAAGATATATAAACTATGTAATTTGTGGCTGAGCAGTGGCTCAGTCGCTAAAATACTTGCTCAGCATTTCATGTGCCCAACTCCATTCTCCTGCATTTGACTGCTTGTTTCTCTAGTATCCTTGAAGAGACTCTCCTTACCCCACATGTTGTCTTAGTGCCATTATCAAGATCATCTGATGATCTTTGCTCTGCCATCTATCCCATCCCTTGGTCTGTACATCTGGCTTTATAGCAGTACCAAACTGTTTGATTACTGTAACTTTGTAATACATTTCAAAATGAGAACATGCGAGGCCTCTTAGTTTTTTTTGATTTTCTTCAAAACTCTGTTAGTCATTTAAGATGTTTCAAGATTTTACCAAAATTTCAGAGTTCTTTAAAATACTTCTACAAAAAATGCTAGTGGGATTTTCACAGGAATTGCGTTGAGTTTACACAACACTTTAAAAAAGATCATGACTTTGGAAAATGGTCATTTCAATGGAGCTGCTCATCCTCCTTAGGTAAACAAGGCAGATGATTCGTTGAGTGTACTTTGCTTATGGACATGTAATGGATGAGAGTACAAGGACAGAGAAGGTAGGGCTATCTTTTGTAAGGAACCTCAAACTAAAGGAAGAAGATTTTGTGCATTTTTAAATCATAAGTTAAATAAGATATAATTCCTTGGTTGAATAAAGGAGAAATCCTATTAATTTGCATATAAACAAAAAAGAAAAATAAACAATTAAACTGATTAACATTTAAATATTGTCTCTGAAGGAGTAACTTGGTGAGGAAGAATTACATATACAGAGTATATCATTTGCATCAACTCTGTTTTAGAAACCTGTTTTAGCTCAGGTTTTCTTAGTTTCTTTTCCCTTCAAAATCTTGTCTCACTTGTTAGATGGAAGTGGACTTATGCCATATCTTTAATCTGAGTGAGTCCAAATACATTGGTGTGCTTTAAGAGAACACATTGTAAAACTACTACAGATTCTGCAAGGAAAAGGGGTCATCCACTACTCCATTTAGCAATAATCTTTTCCTGCTGTTTCTCAGTGTCTAAAGGGAAAACTGAGTATTAAAGCATTCTGACTCTTCGTTACACATGCACATCCACACACACAGAGACACAACACACATAATTCACATATACACCCATGTATCCATTTATTCAGTTCATTCATTTATGAAACCACAAATTTCCATGTTGTATCTTTTCCAGATATTATAAAACTCATAGCTACCAGGTAAAAGAAGCCAATATAAGCATGGCTCATGAACCAAACCTTTAAATATTTTATACTTCTTTATTTGGAGAGAAACAGATATCAAATGTTTGTTTTCTTTACCCTGTGAGGGGAGAAAAGGATCAGTAGTTATTTTTTCTCCAATTCAAATACTTTTTTTACAATGATTTTCAGATAGTTATATTAATCAAACAGGAAAAAAGCTAACATTTATTGACATTTTGATCAGTTATGTTCACGTTTTAAAAAAGGTTTTGCCTGGTCTTTGTGTGTGTGTGTGTGTGTGTGTGTGTGTGGTGCATATTTATGTAGAAGCATATGGTTACAGGTTGCAGGTTCCTCCAGAGGCCAGAGAAAGGGTGCCACATCCTTGGAGCTGAATTTGCAGCTGTTGTCTGCTCTCTGATGTGGATGAGAAGAATTGCAGTCCTCTCCTCTCCAAGAGCAGCAACATTCATAACCCACTAGACCATCTCTCTAGTTCCACACATAGCTTTAAAAAAGTATGTATACACATGTCACACACACATTATATACACACTCATATACACGTCATACATACACACATCACACAGACAGACAGACAGACACACACCACACATGCATATGCACATCCCCCCCCCCCCCCACACATCTTGGGCTAGTGAGCAGAGGAAATAGTTGGTTCAGTAGTTGCCTGGTGCCAAGCCTGATGACCTGAGTTCAAGTGAAGGGGAGAACTCATTCCCACATGTTGTCTTCTGAATGTCACGTGTTCACACTGGCAATATTACATTCTCCCTCCATACAAAATAAAAATGTAAAACTCTAATAAAAGTTAGTAATAAACTACAACATATATCCATTTCCCTTTAGGTTTATAGGTTTATTTTCCCTTTCCCCATTAGTTTCTCCCTTTAGATTTAATTTCAAACCCAAATAAAATTTGCAAGAATCATACAAAGTACACTCCAAAGTTGAATTATGATTTTCCCCTTTCATTCTCTCATGGCATTTTTCTGAGTCATTTGAAGATATGTACTGTTTTCTCCTTTTTAATATTTCTTCATGGTATGTTTCCTAGAAACAAGAGTACTCTCTTTCATAACTACAGTCCTCTTGTTTGGGGATGTTGACAGAATTTGGGGTATAATTTCACTCTAGATTCATAGTTTCAGACACTTGTCCCCTGCCTTTTGTGACATGTATTCTGTCATAGTCCTTCTCTGCTCCTTTACGAGAAGCAGTCCTTCCCTCCACCTGACATGCTTTGTCTTCAATGACTCTGCTGTACTTTTACAATTGAAGACTTACATCTTTGTTGCTTCTCTTCTTTCCTTATGTTAGGTCTAGGGTGTCTTGACGGTTAGACTGCTTCACAAGTCCTGGTGATGGAGTAGTGAGTGTGGCCACCTGTTCCTCATCAGAAGAGCTGATTTCAGTCACCCTGTCTTTTGGATTTCTTTTCATAGTAAAGTTAAGTTTTACACCCTTAGAAACCATAAGCCATCTCTGTGAAAACATTATTGACTGTAAAAGTATGATTTTCATCAAATTTCAATTTGAATAAATTTAGCACCTACTGAAGATTCTGGCCTGAACTCTCCTAACTTTGCAGAGGAATTGAAGGTCTTTTAATGTGTGTTCTCTGTGGACTCATGAGCTGGCCTTCCACTGACAGGAAGAGCCCGCAAAAATACTTTATGATCAGTATAGACTTATAGAGTCCTATTTTATTGACTGAGACTATAATATTATACAATTGTCCTAGATTAAACCAATGGTTGCCTCTGCAGGTGAGCTTTTATGGTTTTGCATTTCTGGAGTATCTTTTTTAAAAAACTGGATTTAAAGTCATTTTACAGTAAAATTACAAAATCCAATAGAGTATTTATATATGGCTTCACTCTTTCACCATTTGATAAGACTCTGACTCACTTGTAGCAACTGAAAAGCACTAGTGACCATTGCTATTAACTACTCTCCATTCTCTGAGTCCATGAGATTCCTGCTAAATTCCCTTCTGTGTTGCAGAACCCTGCTCAGGGTGGCACATTATGTTTAACTGTCTTGGCTCCTTAGACTATTTAACAAGTTTCAGACATTCTCCTCCTCCTCCTCCCCCTTCTCTCCCTCCTTCTCTTATCTTCTTCTTCTTTGTCGAACTGCAATTTTGAAGATGTGCCTAGGTGTTTGTTCAGTTACTTATTGAATGCTTTCTTGCTTTCTGGCACAAGATGACTCAGTATCTTTTGTGTTACATTTCCTCTTTAATTCTGGAATGTATCCTTTCTACAAGAAGCTCATGGTCCTGTAAAAGAAAATGACTTAGGGCAGAGGATATAGTTTAGTGTGGATCCCTTGCTTAACTAACATGCATAAAACCCTGGGTTTCATCCTCAGCACCACAACAAACTGAATTATGAACAAAATTCTATTTAGAGTGTTATATATGGAAACTAAACAGTTTTGTCAATATTAAGCGACTGAGTGTCACTGATTATAGGCATAATAGATTTAGGAGTATACATTACATATTAATGAAGTGACAAATACTGATATACACTCACATGTATACCTACAGATTTAGCCCAACAACTGACCTACCTCTCTATCCACTTTACAGTGTCCTTTAGCTATGATGATTAGCATTTCCAACCATTTTATAATACAAATAGATTAGTTTCAAAATTTCTAGACCAATCACACACACACACACACACACACACACACACACACACCCCTACAAAAGTAATGTAGCTTTGTTTACATGATCCTTTCCTCTTAGTCAAAAGGTATACAGGCATACATTAAATTCAATACATTCTTTAATTGCTTCTTTTCTCTTTTCAGAGTAGTTACCTTATTAATTTGAATTACAAGTACGTTTATTTGCTATTGTTTACATGTAGCTTTAGAGTTTTTTTTTTACTCTAACTCGTGTAGTTGTTGGATCAATTAATTTTTACTTTACAGAATATGGATTGCCGTTTCTTTTTACTGTGGAAAAAGAACCCAAATAATAGATGTTTTAGAATTTTATGGACCACAAAATCTCTGTTGTTATGACTCAGCTTTGGGGTTTGGCATGAAACCATTTAATTGTACCTAAACAAATGTGCATAGCTGAATAACAATAAACTTTTACTTATAAAAATAGGTAATAGACTATATTTTGCCCATGAGCTCTGCTTAAGAACGCTAAAATGCTTCCCAAATGTTTTGAAAAGGAATTTTTAGAATAATCTTACCGTTGATCCAACTCCGTTACCCTGTGGCTGATCACAACTTCCATCTCATGTGCTCCTTTGCATGTTACATTGCTACTCCATCATAAATGCCCTTAAATCAAGATTGCCTCTGTAACATTCTAAACCAATACAATATATTGGAAGTGGCCATGCCAGTTTCAGTCTTCCATTTTCTGACTTTTGAAATACTTATTATAAGAGAAGCAGCCACATTGATGGCACATCTTAAGATCTCCATGCTGTGAAGGAGCCCAAACTAAATAGAGCCAATAGCATCGCGAGTCATCAACTACTCTATTCACATGGCTTTAGATATCAAACATGTGAGTGTAGATGCATTCTTGAAACCCTCCCCACACAGACACCAGGCATAATTCCTAAAGTGAGTTTTCCTAGCTTTCCATTCAAATCACTGAGATGAGGTTTTAGATGCTATGGAGAACAGATGAATCTTTAACCACTGTGACCATGAGAATTCTTGACCATATCGTGTCTAATACTTTTATTTTTCCACTAATTTAGGTGTGCCTCTCAGTAGAGTATGGATTAGTAATGTCTCAAACAATGTATTAAAAACTTGGTCCCCAGCTTTATTCATTAGTAGGTGGCTGAGTCTTCAAACTCAAATCTTTAAGAGATAGAACTGCAAAGGAGGTTATAAGTCATGTAGGAATGTCCTTATAAAGGAACTGTGGAGTCTCAATCTGCCCCGGTCATGTCACTGCCTTTGTCCATTAGGTAAACAAGATTCTTTGGCCACATGATTCAGATTCACACTATAATTAATCTTTAAGAAGCTACCATTTATTGGAGTGTAGAATATGAAAAGAATATCAAGAATCATCTGAAATGGCTATTAAAATATTCCTCTCTTTTCTAGTTACTCACCTATTCATATATATATGTAGCTGCAAATAGGTTAATCTGCTGTATGTTCCTGTCAGGTCATGCTTCTAGCCACCCACTGGATTCATGAATGAAACACACACACACACACACACACACACACACACACACACACACCACACCAGTTTAATTTTGATGTGCCTTGAGTAGCTCAATGGCTGGACACTTTTAAAACTCCCTGCAGCCAGCAAACATTCCTCTCCAGTATTCCTAGCTTAACACATCCTAAATCCATATTTTATCTTTGCTTCCGTGGCTCCATCTTGGAAGTCCCCTATCTTTGTTGCCCAGGATGCTTTTGGGCAATCTTTTTGGAAGCCACATTCCTTCTTGTACCTGCATTTTGGCCATTACTCCCTCTTGTTCCTTCACAGAGTGATCTACCTACCCTTTCTCCTTGCAGCCCTTCCTTCTCTTTTCCCCCAGAAATTGAGAAGTCCTGCTTCTTTCATCCTGCTGAGCCATTGACTATTGGCTCTTTATTGATAAATCAAAAACCAATTGAGGACAGGAAAATTCAGCCTTTGGGACATACAGATTCCTGATTTTGGGCACCAAATTATGACAAAGCATTAGAACCAATCCCCATCACATGTGTATATGGAATATACAAGTTCATGATGTATTCCAACTGACATATAAAACATAAAATGGTCCTAATTAATGGGCTACTATGTTATAGTTCAATATATGTATATATCATGTACTGTTTAAATAATATTAAATATATTTCCCTCCCCAATTTCTATGTGGTCGAAAAGTTGATGAAGTCAACGTATCACAGAGACACTTGCCCAATCTTGTTTCCTGCATCAATATTCAAAATAGTTAAATTATGGTTTCAGCATAGGTTCCCAACAACAGAAGAAAGGATGAAGAAAATGTGTTATATAAATGCAATAAATTTTTCTTTTAGCCATAAAGAATAATGAAGTTGTGTTATTTTCAGGACAATTTATACAAATAGCAATAATCATATTAAGGAAATTAAGCCATTTTCAGATAGAAAAATATATAAAATGCTACATGTCTTCTCTCCTTTGTGGTTCTTAGATTTTATATAGTTACATAGAATCACACATATATGTGAGATGGAAGTGGAAGTAAAATAGTCTAGGGGAACAAAGCAATGGGACAGGAGGGATGAAAAGGGTGAGGGGAGGAAGGTACAGAAATATGCTCAATGTGAAATATATACTTGTAAGAAACTATACTCACGTAAAACAGTACCACACAGAAGGAATATGCATGATAAAAATTAAGCTTGTATTCTTTTTAATTTCTATTTAAGTACATAGTTTAAGAAGCCCCTCAGTAGGTTTCCATATGACTGCTTAAAAATGCATCAAGCTGGTATTCACCTGGGAACTTGATCTCTATTGCTATGTTTGCCACTGAAGGAGAAAAGTAATTCCCAGTATTACCCAGTTCAACCTTGTGTTCATCAATGAGTGTGCTGGCAAGTCAGCACAGTGGTTATTAGCGGCACCCAGTGTTACCATGACAGCTCTGAGACAGTCCTATCCATGCACTCTCTTGAGGACTGGTGGAATTTGAGGATTAACTGAACCCTAGTAGAAAATAAGCCAAGAAGTTGTTTTTGAGGCATTACCAGAAGTGAACCTTGGAACATGGTCAAAATTAAGGATTAAGCAAATCAAAAAATTGCTAAGAAAGGTAATCATTTCAGGAAAAATACAAAGAGGTTGAAGGATATAGTATGGTTTGGCATATGAATTATGTTGTTTTAATCTGTAGCTTGATCATTCCCCAAAGGCCCACATATTAGTCCCCGAGGTGATACATTTGGAAGTTTGTACCTAGTGTGAAGCTTCTTGGTCATTGAGGATATACCTTCAGACAGGACAATAGGAATCCCATCTCTTACTCTTTCTCACTTTTGCTTGGTGGGCATCAATCCACTAGGAATTCTCACCTGATGTTGTCTCATACCAAATTCCCCAAAAGCAATGGGACCAAACAACTTTGGGCTGAAGCTTTAGAAAACATTAGCCTCAATAAGTTGATTGCCTGTATAAGTTGATTGTCTCAGGTATTTATGCATGTATATGTGTGCATGCTTATTATATGATTTTGTGTGTGTGTGTATGTGAGTATATGTGTTCACATGTACCAAATAAAGAGACTAAAAATAGCAATGAGTCTGTCTTAATCATTCCTTATTTTATTATTTGAGGTAGGTGACCATGGCACCTCTTATAAAGGGAAGCATTTAACTGGTTAATTTCTTGCCATTTCAGAGGGCTAGTCTGCTATCATCATGGCCAGGGAGCATGGTGACATGGCAGACATGGCACTGCAAGTTCTACTTCTGGGTCCACAGGCAATAGGAAGAAAATGACTGTGAGCTTGGCTTTTGGGACCTCAAAGCCTCTGACCCCCAGTGACATATTCCCTCCAACAAGAACATACCTACTCCTGGCCACAGTTCCCAATCTTTTCCAAGTAATGCCACTCTCTGATGACTAAGCATTCAAAAATATGACTATGGAGGCTACTCTTATTTAAACCACTACAATAATGTCTCTCACTGAACTGGAAATTTTGGTAGGCAGGATAGACAGCAACCTCCCACCCACTATGTGCAAGCTACCACTCCAGGTTTTGCCTTTTTCTTTCTTTTTTAACTTTACATAGGTGCTAGGGATTGACCTTGTGTCTCATGCTTTCATAGAAGACACTTCTCTGACTATGCCATCTCTCCAGCTCCTATCTCAGGAATTTGTTAGGGTAATGGAAGCTGATACCAAGCACTACTGAGATGTATAAAAGATGAAGTTGTTTATGGTATGCAATTAGTGAGGTGGATGGTGCTTCATCTAGATCATGACTCAATCGATGGTATTTTTGCTTTTCTGATAATATTGATTCTAAAATCAAGAGGTCAGGGTCCTAATTCCCCATGTTGCTTAATACAAAGCAATACTGAGTTTATACAATTCACAACTTAATAATGAAATTAAATGATCACTTGTAGTAAAAACTATTAAATTCCTGGCCCAGGGTATCTACCCAACTTTTGGTCTTGAGGTCCTGGAAGAAAGCCTCACTCACAGTCTTTATATTTACAATATGCCTTAATCAGCACATAGCTGGGTACCTGTCTACCCTCCACGCTGTTAAAAAGTACTTTCCTATCAATAACCCCAAATTATTACTTACTATTTTCTATGTTTCATCTGGGCTGCTCTTACTTCCAATTGGGCAGCCCTCAGGGCCACATTCTTATGGCTCAGCTAATCCATAATGGCTTCTCCTTTCTCCTCTCTTCATCATTGTCCTAAGCCCAGGAATTTAAACCCTACCTATGTCCTTTCTGTCCAGCTATTGGCTGTTGGCATCTTTATTGACCAATCACAATTATTTGTGTGCAGAGTCACTCAGTGTCTTACATGCAGACTCTGGTTGTCTTTGGAGTAATTAGTCTTGGGGGCCTCAAGTTAGCATTAGAATACAAGCAGCATAATCAATCACACACTAAATATTAGAATACAAGCAGCATAAAAACACACTACAATCACTTGAAATTTTTTATTGCAGCTTCATACTTCAACTCATTAGATACTTTTTGATGAGCTTATTATGAAACTTCATTTCAAAGTTACTAATTGGTAATATCACTTAAATACTACATAGAAGTGATTATTGAAGTAACCATTCATAATAAAGAGTCTTATGATGGTTACTATAATAAGTTAATAATTGTTTCTGTTGTGACCCTACTGTAACAGCAATATCAACTGAATGTATGTTTACCAGTAAACCAAACTTTGCAAAAACAAGAAATATTTACTAGCAATGAAAATTTATGCAGAAATTTCAGATCAAAAGGTAATAGCAAATACATAAAAAAGTTCCCATGTGCCTACTACTCCAACAAGCAGTGGGCATACACTGATTATTTTGAAAAGACCACTTAGCAAAAGTATAAATATTAAGTTTCTAAAATGAGAAAATATAGCAAAATTACCCAATAAAGTAAGACTCTATTCATAAGAAGGCAAAAGCCCAGAGTACAGCTACAGGCTGTGAGAACAGATCTGTCCAGAAATAGTTGTGGAATGCATTGTAAAACAGAAATAAGAGAGAAACAATTCAATATTACATAATCAATATTGTGTTAGATTATATAATAGAGCTGAAGGAGTGGCTAGCCTCACATGGAGTGGGGGTAAAACTTCAGAGTAACAGTGGCACTTGAAAAGATAGCAAATAAATGGTTTCCTTAGTCCCCTAGTTTATATAATAAAGACCTGAAGGAAATGGAAACACTTGAGGGTGTTCCTTTGAAATAGAATGAAGTATTTGAAAACCAATTTCCTCTGTACCACATGTCCAAATTAAATGGTGCTTTCCATTTTCTGTAAGACAGGCTGGCTGACACATTCTTGTGTAAGCAAAGGCAGTCAGGCTATGATGATAGTTCATGGCTAATCATCTCATCTCCACCTCTTTATAGAGTTATACTCCCACCAATGAAGCTATGCATTTACCTAAGTCAATTCCAGAGTTACACTGTTTATGGCAGTTGTACTTATCAAATTATGTAATTTGAAAACAATTGTGCCAGTTGTACTTATGTAATTAGCACATTATATTGTATAGTCAATGAAATGTGAAGAAAGATGCTTATGAACACATACATATAGTATTGGTGCATCTGAGTTAAGAACAATTCTAATTTTTAAATGTCTTCACAAACTTTTATAGTTTTATGTACTCAGAATTCAATATTGTATTTTTAATTGTCCTTGAGAAAGTATAATTAATGTGTGTTAGCTACTTTTCTATTGCTGTGAGAAACCATCATGATAAAGACAACTTATAAAAGAAAGCTTATCTCACCTTCACAATCAGACATTATGGTAACATTGAACAATTAATCAGAGAAAGCACATGTATGTTTCTGTTGGTGAGTGAAAATGAATGGCTAAGAAATCTTTGGAACTTCCTGTTAGGTCTGAGAGCTGGACTAACCTATGGGCAGAGGGGTATGAATTTAAAGGGCAGTTTGATACTATGTCCATTTAGCAAAATAATAGCAGCTATTTCACCCCTGGGGTCTGTCAACTTCCATCTAGGGATTTCTGGCTAGATTTCTAGTATATTTTCTTCTATGGAGCATCATTAATCCATCCAGAAATTAATTGGTTTCTCCTATAACAGCTATGTCCCTATTACATCCATGGGTATATTTTGCCATTCATGGTATTTACATCTGGGTTGGATTACTGATTTTTTCCCCCAGCAGTCTGAATAGTCTGGTACTACAAGCTAATCAACAATCAGGAAGATCTCTGATCTGTACTAATTTGATTTCTCCATATCCCGTGGCCAATGCACGTGGTATCCTCGGCAATAGGACCTTACACTACTATCAGGTTCTGTTGGTTCTGCTGTCTTAGTCATGTTTCTGTTGCCATGATAAAGTATCATGACCAAGGCAACTTATAGAAGAAAGGGTTCACTTGGCTTAGGATTCCAGATAGTTAAGAGCCCATTTGGTGAAAAGCCAGGCAGCAAGCTACAGAAATTTAGCTAGAGCAGAAGCTGAACACTCACATTTCAATCCACAGACAGGAAGGACTGAGTACACTGGGGATGGTGGGAAGCTTTTGAAACTTTAAGTCTACCCCTAGTGACAAATGTTTTCTACACCTTTAATCCATCCCAAACAGCTTCCAACCAGAGACCAAGCATTCAAATGCTTGGCCCAAGACCTATGAGGAGCATCTCACTCAAGCCACTTCTTGGCTTTCATAGACTTTGACCATACCATAATACAAAATGTATGCAGTCTAGCTTGAAAAGTCCTGATAGCTTTTACAGTCTCAATACTGTTTAAAAGTCCAAAATCTGTACATTTTGTATTTCTTTCTGCCCCCCCTTGAGTCTTTTGCACTTCAGACTGCATAAGAATGATGATAATAACTACAGGACAGCATCAGTATCAGGCTGCATTGAAACATTCTCCACCAAAGTAATTCATCTATTATCTTTCAATCTAGCTTCTAGCAGAGTCTTAGAGCAAGAGCAAAAAGCAGTCACATTCATTGTCAAAATATTGCAAGAATGATTCAAGTCCAAGTCTAATATTGTTTTCCTCTGAATCCTCCTGAGGTAGGTCTTCACAGTCCACACACCTCTCATCAGTTCATCAGTACTATCTCTCAAGATCCAACTAGGCTGACCCATTAAGCTCTTCTTACAACATCACTACTTTTCTAGTACAAAAATCCCCATCTTCTATTCATTGTTAGGTTTGTCACAGCCATTCTCTGGTACCAAGTTTTGTATTAGTTACTGGTCTATTGCTGTGACAAACATCATGACCAAGGCTCCTTTGAGAAGGAAGGATTTATTTGGCTTACGGTCACAGATGGTTAAGAGTCCACTGTAGTGAGAAGCACAGAAGCAAACTACAATATGTTAGCTGGAGCAGAAAATGATTGCTCACAGTTTGATCTACAAGCAAGAGTCAGAGAGTGCACTGGGGATGGGATGGTGAGAAGCTTTTAAAACTTTATTTATTTTTTATTTATTTATTGGATTTTTTTCTTCATTTGGATATTTTCTTTATTTGCATTTCAAATGTTATCCCCTTTCCCAGTATCCCCTCCAGAAATCCCCTATCACATTCCCTCTCCCCTGCTTCTATGAGAGTATTCCCCCACCCACTCACCCTCTCCCATTACCCCACGTCTCCCACTTCCCCACCCTCGAATTCCCTACAGTGGGCTTCAAGCCTTCACAGGACCAAGGTCTCTCCTCCATTAATGCCCAACAAGGCCATCCTCTGCTATACATGCTGCTAGAGCCATGAGTCACTTTATGTGTACTCCTTGGCTGATGGTTTAGTTCCTGGGAGCTCTGGTGTCTCGTTGGTTGATATTGTTGTTCTTCCTATGGGATTGCAAACCCATCAGCTCCTTCAGTCTTTTCTCTAACTCCTTCTTGCTCAGTCTAATGGTTGGCTGGGCATATCCACCTCTGTATTTGTCAGGCTCTAGCAGAGCCTCTCAGGAGACAGCTATATTAGGCAGCACTTCTTGGCATCCACAATAGTGTCTGTGTTTGGTGACAGTATATGGGATGGATGCCCAGGTGGGACAGTCTCTGACTGGCCTTTCCCTCAGTCTCTGATCCACACTTTGTCTCCATATTTCCTCCTATGAGTATTTTCTCCCCTTCTAAGAAGGACCATATCCAGAACTTTGGTCTTCCTTCTTCTTGAGCTTCATGTGGTTTGTGAATTGTATCTAGGTTATTCAGAGCTTTTGAGGCTAATATCCATTTAATCAGTAAGTGCATACCATATTGTTCTTCTATGATTGGGTTACCTCACTCAGGATGATATTTTCTAGTTCTATCCATTCGCCTAAGAATTTCATGAAGTCATTGTTTTTAATAGCTAAGTAGCACTCCATTGTGTAAATGTACAACATTTTCTGTATCCATTCCTCCATTGAAGGCTATCTGGGTTCTTTCTAGCTTCTGGTTATTATAAAGAATGCAACTATGAACACAGTAAAACATGTGTCCTTGTTATATGTTGGAGCATCTTTTGGGTATATGCCAGAAGTGGTATAGCTGGGTCCTCAGGTAGTACTTGTCCAATTTTCTGAGGAAACACCAGACTGATTTCCAGAGTGGTTGTACCAGCTTACAATCCCACCAACAATTGAGGAGTGTTCTTCTTTCTCTACATCCATGCCAGCATCTGCTGTCCCCTAGTTTTTATCTTAGTCAGTCTGATTGTATGAGGTAGAATCTCAGGGTTTTTGATTTGCATTTCCATGATGACTAAGGATGGTGAACATTTTGTTAGGTGCTTCTGTGCCATTCGAGTTTCCTCAGTCGAGAACTGTTTGTTTAGCTCTGTGTCCCATTTTTTAAATAGGGTTATTTGATTCTCTGGAGTCTAACTTTGAGTTCTTTGAATATATTGGATATTAGCTCTCTATCCAATGTAGGATGTAGGATTGTTAAAATGTTTTCCCAATCTGTTGGTTGCTCTTTTGTCCTATAGACAGTGTCCTTTGTTTTACAGAAGTTTTGCAATTTTATGAGGTCTCATTTGTTGATGTTGATCATAGAGCATAAATCATTGATGTTCTGTTCAGGAACTTTTCCCCTGTGCCCATGTGTTGGAAGCTCTTCTCCACTTTCTCTTCTATTAGTTCAGCATATCTTATTTTGATGTTGAACAAAGCCAATGGCGTTTTTAGAAACAAAAACATCCTACTATAAGAACATATAACCAGAATGATGACTTTTACTCACAAGAAAGACCTCATTTTGTCACCTAGAAATTTATGTCCATGCTCTTGTGTGTGTGCACACACATGTGCATGTGCACACACACAGGCACATGCACATGCACACACAGGAAAGGTAAGGCTATAGAGAAAATTAAGTATTATAATAAGCTAATGTTGAGGTGAGAATATTACTCTGGGTTTGGCCTCTGAAGGGTCCTCCAAAGTTTGAAAGGAAAACACACTTTCTTTCCTAGAACCCCCAGAAAGTAGACAGATCCCTAAACACATCGAAGACCTATTTCAGGCCTCTACCTTCTGAGACTGTAAGGAAGTACAACTGTATTATTTTAAGGCAGTACGTTTGGGTTACTTTCCTACAGCAGTCATAAAACACAGCTGTGGGTTGTGTCGTTGTTTCTTGCTCAGTTACCTTCCTCTATCAGCTAATCACCAATACTGACACCAATGAAAGGAAAAGAAAGGAAGAAACCCCAGAGTCCCTTTACTCTACTTCTTCATCAACAAATGAGGAGATGTTCACAGAACGAAAGCACACTAAACAGTAAAACAATGAAAAGCCAGTCACGAGTGACTTGGGGTGTAGCTTCGTAGTGGAGCTTGCACAGAACCCTTGCATTAACCCCCAGCATTTCAAAACAGTGAACAACAGCAGGATGCTTCTGCTGTGCTGGGTAGAATGGAGGACAGGTGCTATAGAAGCTGTAGCATGGAAACGTGTGACTTTGATGATTCCTTATATAGACAAGTGCTCTTTTGTTTATATTTAAAGATATAACCGAAAATTATAAAAATTGCAAATTGGGCATGTTCAGTTACATTTGTAATTCTTGCCCCCACAGAGAGCTGAAGCAAGGGTAATGCTATAAGATCATGAGTTTTAGGCCAATCTGGGTACAGAGTGAGGCCCTAATGCTATATATTTACCAAAAAAAAAAAAAAAAAAATCACTGTAACCTTTACAAATCATTTACTTAGAATAGTAGGTAGCCAATTAAAGATACTAGACTCAAATGCTTAAAGATGAAAGAAAAGTTTCCAGTAATTTTCAATCAGTAAACGTCCCCTTGCTTTGTGAACAGGGTCTCCACACTCTGAATTCACTCTGAGCTCCAAACCTATGTAGCTGGCCTTGACCCAGGAGTGGGTTCCTAGAACTCCGTTACTAAAAAAATATTTTATGAAAACTCCAATAAATAGGAAGGAAATCTTAGACACAGATATGTTTCAGCTTTGTCACTTGGATGTGCCTAACTGTAACTTTACTCTACAGGGACCCTACAAGCTTCCCACAGATGGCACCTGGAGTTTGATAGAATTCTTTCTATCCTTAGTAATTACTACCCTAAGAACCAATCTAGCAGCACCTAAGGAGAGGGTTAGTCAAGGAAGACTGGTCTCAGAACCCTCAGAAATGGAGTTCATTGTACCTAAAAACCCTCAGAAGCCTACCAAATATGTATTCTTGGTGTAAAGTAGTTACTTTCTTGGGGGCATTTCATGTGGAAATTGATGCAATATTGTCTATCTCACTTCATCAAGCCAAAAACATCCTCTCACCTTATCAGAAGCTTTGTCTCCTCCTAAGACTCTGTCCAATCTAGGCAACTCATTTTTATCTCTCTTTCTCAAGTTCCTAGAATCACAAAAATCATCCCCACTCTCTGCTAAGCTGTCTTTGGCCTGATCCAACCAACAGCCCCTCAGCACACACATCTTTCCTCTCCTGATGCGAATATGAATAATGACCTAAACCTAGAGATCTCCAGAAACAGAAGGAAAATGTTAGATGTTTAATCCATTTGGTGCTTCTTTTTAGGCTATTAGGTCAGCAGCTAATAACCATGTGAATATTCCGTGACAAATGAATAAGTTTTAAAGCAATTTAAGATAGACAAAATATGCCCACTGAAACAAGTGCTTCTATATTTATCTTCTACTTCACCCAACTGAAGAATGGCCATGCTCCCAAACTGCAGATATCTGACCCATTCCCTGTATATATGACTTATGGTTCTCCTCTTCCACCTTTACATGGCTTCCGGGTGTCAGGTTGCCAGGCTTACACAGCAAGCACCTTTACCCATCGAGTCATCTCATTAGACCACCTAGATTACATTGATCTCCAGATGCTTCTGGCCCTAACAAAAGAAGATTCCAGCAGCTTCCACATGCTTACTTGCAGACCTACTGAGAGAAGGGCCTCTGGTAAACACATCGAAAGGAACACTTGCAGGAGGTTGGGATGGAGTAGAGGTGGAACATGAACTTAGGAAGATGTAGCAACTCAAGAGGAAGGATGTGTTAAGTGGGATGAGCAGTCTGCATCTGACACTGTAGGAACAGGACAGGGTCAATCTACCAAGATTAACCTGATGTCTGGAATGGTATATGTACCTATCATTTTTATGATGATTGCCAATATGCCTTTTATCTGAGTTATAGCAATTTGTATTCATTCCAGAAATATGCAAGTATCTGGAGTTCTCTGTAGAGTTGCTAACAGAATGCATCATTAAATATTTTAGGCTTTCTTGGCTCTCCACTGCTCTGATACATATGAACACTGATCAGTAAAGATTTCTAAGTAGTACTAGATGGGTAACCTAAGACAAGGTGGTGTTTTGTTCTGTCAGAACAAATGGAAAGTTTAATTGTCTAAAGTATACCCTTTGGAGACAGGGGGATGAATAACATGATATATCAAAATTATCCACAGCCTGAGCATTGTGACCTACAAATCCAGCAAGAGATAAACCACCATCTGGTGTGGGAATCCGAGGAAGCCCCAGACTGTGAATCATGGAGGAAGCCACCTCTAGCATTCCATCCTATGACAGCTTTCAGTTGCTTGCACCATAAATGTCTGATCTGAATCTGTCGAGCAACAAGACATACATTTCCAGACCAGGTTAATCAATGTCATCGGAAAAGGCCACCCCTGTCATGATTAAAAGAGAGACAGTGAGAAAGACAATCAGAATTCATTCATGCATTTCCAGACTGTGAACACAGTTTGCATCAGTAATTTTATTTAGCTGCTCCCAGATGGAGTGTAAAGAGATTTCTGTTTTTGTTTATCTTGTCGTAGATCATCCTTTTGATCAAATTAGCCTTGTAGAAAGTTTTCTTGACTATTTTGGTCGGTCAACATTATATTGGTTTACAAATGTATAAGAAACTGCTGGCATTTTACAAACAACACTTTCATTTAATTACCTTCAACTTCCATCTGCATCCCACTACTCTAAATTAAGAAACTTTGGTAATTTACGTTTAAATGAAGCAGCTTCCTACAGCATTCTCAATTCCAAGTTTCTGAAGGAGCTCATGCCCTATAAAATGATGACAGTAGTTAACCTATATTGAGTGGCTCGGCATCATGCTTCCCATGTCTGTTCACCATGTCACAGCAATTTTATAAGACTGAGATTGCCATTATCATATTGCTTCAAGATAGGAAACTGATGTTAGCTGACTGGACTAATGTTTCTTACCTACATATTTTTTCAGCCAGTTTATGAACACAGGTAAGTCTTGCCCTAGAGACTGAATTAGTCAGACAGACAGACAGACAAAGACAGAAACAGAGGTTTTACACACACACACACACACACACACACACACACACACACTCACACACATACATACACACACACACACACACATACATACATACACACACACACACACACACACACACACACACATGCACATATTCATATCAAGTAACTGGTAACTTTCAAACTTTGTTTAGCTGATTCAGGACTCTCCCACACACTCAAAAGTTTTCAGTACTTTTAAAGGCACTCAAACAAATATAGTGTTGAATATTTTACTTCTAATCTTCACAACCATAAAATATTTTTTATTACTTTTCTATATCTTTCTCAGACTTTGACTATACACACATTTTATGTTGTTGGAATTATAGCAATCATAGTAATTTTATAGTCTGCTTTTTTAAATTAATGGCATTTCATAAATATTTTCCATGCTGTTACATAGTGTTCATAATTATTTTTAATGACTTTATAATATTCCATGCAGTTAACCTACCTAATTGATTCAATTACTCCCTATTGTTAGATTCATCCACTCATTTAAATTCTGAATTCATAAGGTGATATATCCATAAATATTTTAAAGCATATTGTTTTATGTATCAGCTCAAATTGCTTCCATAGGATAAAGCTCTGGGTTGAATAAAAGTGTGAATATGTCTTTACCAATTGCTGCTGCCATGGCAGTGAATGAGCATTTCCCTAGCACCTCACCAGCCAAGGAAAATACCTAGATCTATATAACTGGATTAATGCGGTAGCTCACAATGTTATCTGAGTATACATTTATTTTTTATCCTGTTAATAAGTAGAAGTACAATTAATAGAAATACAATGAGTAAATAATTAATGACTAATTCTTTCCAGACTTTTCCCTGCTTGCAGTCTAAGCACCTGACATAGGTCTTAAAAGCCCTGAGTTTTATTTGAAAGAAATGTGCTGTCATTATGTTTAGTGAGCCCTGCCTTGGGTTTGGGATTAGGTTCCTGTCTTAGTCAGTGTTCTATGGCGGTAAAGAGACACCATGGCCATGGCGACTCATAAACGAACAGATTTAACTGGGGCTTGCTTACAGTTTCAGTCTACTGTCATCATGGAGAGGAGCATAGCAGCATATAGGCAGAATGTTGGAGAAGGAGTTGAGATTTCTACATTCAGATCCACAGGAAGCAGGAAGAGACATTGAGTCTGGCTTAGGTATTTGAAACCACAAAGCTCACCCTCCAGTGACACACTTCCTCTACAACGGCCACACCTCCTAATGCTTCCAAATAGTGCCTCTCCCTTATGACAAAGTATTCAAATATATGACCCTTTGAGGACCATTCTGATTCAAACCACTGCAGTTTCAAACATGAAATGATTTAACTTATATTGTTGTTACCATTTTGTTCTGACGTGGGTGACATGGTGCTCTGTTAAAGACCTGGAATGTGCTTTCCTTGCTGGGATCTCAATGTACGTTTGGAGAAGACCTCTGTAAAAAGAACCAGGGAGTTGGTAAAAACATCCAGAAAGGTATCACGCTCATTATCAGTAAGAAAAAATTAAAATATAATTCAGATTGACATCAAAGTGAAATCTCCACTGTCCTCCATGACAAACTGTCAGGCTTGGAGTTTGGCTGATACCACTGAGGGCCAGCGTGAGAAACATCCCACCCTTTAAGACTGTCCCTGTAAATGGGCTATATTTTGCTGAGAATAATTTTTTTTCAAACAGCATTAATAAGTTTTTCATATCATCCCCTTGGCAAATACAAACATAACGCTTTCTAAACAAGGCCACCATAAAAAATTGCCCCATGGAAGAAGCAGGCACTGTGATTTACCAGGGCAAAAGTGCCTCTCTTTGTAATCCCAGACTGAAAATTATTGAAAAAGGTTATCATTTTATGTAAACCACAAACACCCCATTTCTCAAATTCCCTGGCAGAGGGCACTAATAGATACCTACTCTGAGGCTTTATTTCATGAGATGGACAAGTGACACATGTTAATGACATCAAATAACAATATCTCCAGAGAAGTCATTTTGGCATAAAATGGCATATTTTTGATAACTCCTAAGTAAAGTATAAGGCCCAAAGAGAGGTCTCAGGATTCTGAGTACTTTGAGAACTCTCATGTGTTATAAATCATAACCTCAAACTTCCACAGTCACTTTACACGTTGAAAGTTATATGCAGGCTAGGATCAACGGTGAGTTTTTCCCCCTCTATAAATTCTTGTGTTTGAAGGTTGTAGCTTTTAGAATACAGTTAGCCCAGAATAGTTTGTGCAGCAATAAAAGGCAACTTTATTGAAGGCCTTCTTTATTGCTACCGAACACAATGCTTTTATTATCTACTTTTATTTTCTTCAAGGAAGTCTCAGAGCAATACAGAAATCCTTGCAAATTTTTGCATTCAGAAAGTTTTCTTCAGTGCACCATGAGTACCAGGGCCAGGACAGTCACCTAACAAAAAGTCAGAATCCCACAACTCATCAGAACAGATAGGATAAATATCCTTTTACAGATGGAGGTGGGGGTCTCTCAGTTGCGAGAGCCATCAGTTGTTAGACAGTGAACGGACTCGAGACTCACGGTTCCTCGCTCTTGTTCACAGCATTATGGCTGTGGTGGAAGTGAAGAAGAGATTAGGATTGAAAACCAAGTTCAGCACTGACTGGATCCATTTTTTTTTAACCTTCTCCATTTCATTTCCTATTCTGAAGAAATGTTTGATTATAGATTCTCAAAACTGTCAGTCTTTTTTGCACACAACTACTAACATTTCTAAATTTTTCTCATATCTTCTACATAAACTTGGATATCATGAGGCAGATATAGCTGGGAAACTATGTGGCCTTGTTTTGCATATCTGAAGACAAATGGTCAAATTGATACTATTTCTGGTGACCCTACTCAATAAGAAAAGTTCTAGGTATGAAGGGGCAGCACGTTTTTGGAATTTTTGTCAGATCATTGTTGGTTTTTAAGGCCTTAGATATGTGCAGAAAGAGCATACTAGGGACTGGGAAAGTGGCTCAGAGGTTCAGAGAGATTGTTGTACAAGCACAATCAATTTGTTCTTGTACACAGTTCAAACTCCCAACACTATTGAAAACTCTGGATGTGGTTGTGAGAGGACCTATAAGCCCACTACTCTGGGGAACAGAGAGAAGTAGATTGCTGAGACTTGCAGATTGCCAACCCAGATTCAGTGATTCTATGTACTGAAAGGAAGGTCAGGCAATGACTCCAAGGTACTTTTCTTCATAATTATTTGCAAAACTATACCACAAAAATCATTAAAATGGCAGTAACTCATGATATCATCAAAGCTCCATTTTTGGCTCAAGCTCTCACCATTTTTAGTAATTTCTTTCTTCTTCACACTGCTGAGTGAGGTGAAGGACAAAGGCACATCATTAGAGAAAAACCTATGAAGGCAATTAGTAGTGGGAGAAAAGAAAATGTTCATGGAGAAGGAAGGCCACTGTAACGTTTAACAACCGGCAGCAAATTCTGGCAATAAGATGCTAATTAAAGCTTTAAGGGTCTGCTTTGTCCTTTAGTCTTGCACAACGTGTTATGTCCAGGCAAAATGAAGGGGCCAACTCAGGTAATTACGTGGATAATCTGAAGCTCTCCCTTCCTCCTCTGCTTTCTTCTTTAGGGAAAGAAATGGAAAGGCTGATTCTGCATTTTTCTTCTGCATATGTGTATGATATGCATGTGTATATGTAAATATATGCATGCATACATACATAAGTACATACATAAGTACATACATACATATATACATACATGCATGCATAAAAGACATCTCTTTCAGTGATCATGGTTATGAGCCTCAATACGACTCATGAGTACTAGCCATCCACAGCTGCAATGAGGCTGAAACTAGTCTGGCTCCCTTACTGTGCAGCCATTCCAGAGAGCCCACATCAAGAGCAAATCACCTTTTTCTAAAATGGAAGGTGGTATATCAAATGATGTGTTTTCAAAAATCCTAGAGATCCAGATTCTTCAGACACTGGTGGAAAATCACTTGGACTATGAGGTCCAGAAACCGGTAAGATGGCTGAGGCTGAACTAGAGCTCCAAGGAAAGATACTCCAAGGAAGAACACTCTTCAGCGGAAGCAGACGTGACATTTTGAATCATGGGGAATAGAGAGAATTTCCTACTGAGAGACTATTAGGGAATAAGAAGGGTGAAAATCGGGTTTCCCATTTCTTCAGAGACTCCTCATTCTCTGCTCAGGATTAAAATACTAGCTAGATATTTGACAATATTGTACAAGAAGCACCTTTAGACCAGATTTCTGAAGCTGGATGTGGACAAGATGCCTCCCTTTGTGAGGAAAGCATACATCAAAGCCTGTCCCACACCATCACTCTTAAAAGATGGGAGGACACAAGGTTATGTTGTTGGATTTACCATTCTAGGATACTCCGATGCTGTATTCACAACAGATTTAGGATTGGGCTTTGATTGTCCTGAGATTTTTAATTATAGTTGAAATTTAATGAAGCCTCCAGTTTTGAGCCAAAAGAAACTGGAGACAAAAGTGACGAAGTGAAGAAAGCTCTCCAAGAAAGATATATGACTTAATCTCTTACAGATCAGTTTTAATTCCTAGTACTCTGATGTCTCTATTTTTTTTTTCAGATTTAAGTGTGTTTCCTAAACTCTATGGATTTCAACTCATTGTTTATCTAATCCTCACATTCTAGACTTTTCTAGCAGTTCCATCACATTAAAATCATTGTTACTATGTTCTACATACCCATCATAACAAGTTATAGGACACTTTAGAATTCTGCAATTATCCGAGAAAGGCTGGATTTTGTGGTTTTGAGAGTGACTTTATTATAATATGGTTCTTGCATCTTTATACTACTGACAATTGTGATTTTGATTCTACTGAGCTAAAATAGAAGTTAAAAAAATAATTCCAGAACTAATTTTTAATCACTGTTGTTTATACAACTGGTCGGGTACCATTTACCAGTATACCAATGCACTTGTAAGGAAATTAGAAATGATTCTCTTGTGGAATACATTTAAATAGCTGGTAAAGACCAGTGCAATTAAAAGATACAGAAGTACATCCTTTGCCTTTTCCAATTATTTCAGATAGATGTTAACAAAGTTCACAGCTACCTCACTTCTTTGCTTGAATTTTAGAGGCTTAGCTCTGTAACCGACAGCTCTAGAAATATACTGAGAAAGTAAAAAATAAAAGTTATCTCTTGAAAAAGAAAGAAGAACCCATTGTACACATGCTCATTTGTGTGTGTGTGGGGTGGGGTGTATGGTGGGGGGGTACATATATTGCCTAGGTGAATGGGTTTGTATTTTCTTTGTGTGGATAAAGATACCATTTTATTATTTTCATGTCCTTTAGCTGTTTGAGATAAGTGCATGCTTTAATAACTATCAATCTATGTGATTTATTGCATTATATGTGATTGGTTATATTCATTTAATAGTAAGCAATAAAGGCATGGTCAGAATGCCAAGTAGAGCTTTTTATTTTTTTTACAGTCTTCTATTTGAGAGAGTATCTGTGGCTAGAAAAGGTGGCATAAATATAGGAGGGCAGGGAATGAATGTAAGTAAAATCAGTGATGACCAAGAGGATAAGGTGATTAATATTTTGTTGTTAATTTGTCAGGATTGAACCTCACCTAGGAGACAAGCCTCTGGCCACACCTGTGAGAACTTATCTAGATTGTCCTTATTGAGGTACCATTTCATTGAATGGGGTCCTGGCCCAAATAGAAAGAGAAAGTGAGCTGAGTATCATCATTCATCATTCCCACATCCAGATGCAATGTGACTGGTTTCCTCGAGGGCCTGCCGCCATGTCTTCACCACAGCGATTGACTGTACCCTCAGAGTATGAGACAAAGTCAACCCTTATTTTTTAGCTTATTTTTGTTATATATTTTTTCATGGTAAAAAGATTACTAAACAACACACAGGGTGATGGCATAGTCAAAATCCATGATTTATATCCTCTGTGGAAATTTGAGTGCAGGGAAATTAATATTTGGTTCTTTATACTTAAAAGTTATGATTTGGTTAAGCTGAATGAGGGAAAGATTCTCTGTTTCTCTCTATAAACTCAGAGTGCAGATAGTGTGGTTGACTTGGAAATTGAAATAAAAATAAATATTTGTTAGAAATTTTAATTACTTTGAATTTTAGGCCCCAGTCTAAAGTAGACTTTAGTTTGGAACGTGGCAATGCTTTCCTGCATGGGAAGTGAGGGGAGTGTAGCAGTAATAGTAGACAGGAAACAAGAAATCCAATGGTGGTCATTAGATTATAAAAGAAACAATAGGTTCTAGCATCAGACACTAGTCAAAATGATATGAAAGGTCCAAGTAGAAAGAAAAGGAGGTGGTGGCTTGATGTTTAGAGCAAAACACACACACAAACACAGACAAATGAATAAACATAAAATCAAGACAGACACACACACACACACACACACAGAGAGAGAGAGAGAGAGAGAGAGAGAGAGAGAGAGGAGAGGTTTGGAGGGTACTTCATGGAAATTGAAATTGGAACTCAGTGAAAATATAGTATTAAGGCAGGAGCTCTGTTTCTTGCAGCAAGAAGACACTGAATAAGGGACTCTTGCACTTATTAGCTTGCTCAATGATGTTGTAGAAGGGGGTCATATGAGGGGAATTCTTATAGTCAAATAGTTTGGCTGGTGTGTTGGTATGAATATGCTTAGCCCATGGGAAGTGGCACTATTGGGAGGGGTGGCCTTATTGGAAGAAGGATAGCCTTGTTAGGGGAAGTGTGTCACTGTGAAGGTAGGGCTTTGAAGTCTTATGTATATGTTCAAGTCTGGCCGGTATGACACTCCTCCATTCCCTCTCACCTCCTGCTGCCTTCAGAAGATAATCCCCTGGATACCTTCAGATCAGATACATAAGTCAAAAGAATATGAAAATTTAAGGCAATATGATTCCAAAAGTTTATAATTCATCAATAAAATATATTAAAATTTAAAAGATATTGAAATTCAAAAGTTTTTAAAATGACTAATGACTTCAAAGAGAATTATAAAATAAATAAAAAGAAAGGTGTAGTCTTTAAAATCTGCACAAAGAAGTTGGCAATGAAATAAATCCAATAAGAAAATTGGGGTTCTGGGGTAAAAGAAGTGTTTGAAATGCAAAGATTTAATAAAGTAAATAAAAAGCACAATAGAAAGCATCACCAGTACCTTAAACCCAAAAGACAGAACATAATGGATTTATGCAAGGGCAAAGAAATATTATGCTTAGAGATCATAGAAAAATTAAAACTAAGTGTGAGTACAACTTCAAGGACTCAGAGATGACAAAGAAACCAAACCTTAGAATTCATGAAATGGAAGGAGCTGAAGTACAAACTAAAGGCACAGAAAACAGAGTCAGTGATACTTTATTAACTCTGGGGCCAGAGACTGGCAAACAAGTACAAGAGGCATTTAAAATTCCAAATAGACATGACCACAAAAGAACCCACTCATATCAATAGCTAAACTGCTAAGAACACATAGCAAAGAAATAGTATTTAAAGACAAAAGAAGCACAGACTTATATCAAAAAGCAAACTTATCAAGATTGTATTAAACATATCAGCTGTAGTCCTAAAATCTGAGAAATTATGGAATGATATATTTCAAGCCATGGAAGTAAATAATTGGCAAGTAAGACCTTTATCTCTAATGGAGTCATTTGAAATCAATAGAAACATAAACTCTTCTAAGATAAGAATACACTAAATCAACTTATGCTCATTAAGGGAGGATTGAAGAAGACAATCAGAGGAATCTAAAGTATAGACGAAGATTCAAAACAGTGATAAACAAGAGATGACAGTAATGATAAGTGTCACAGGAAATAGCATAAACAATAATAGGAAAAATACAGAGTATGTTCAAATTAATGAACAATCACCATCCAAAGAAGAGTAAAAAAGAAAGAAAATAAAAACCACGGTAAAATCAACTGGGAAATAAACCAACAAAATTACGGTAATTAGAAAATATCTCTCAATTATAGCCCTAAGTTAAAATGGTCTTGTCTCCAGTTGAAAGATGCATTCTGGGTGATTGTCTATAAAACTCACATAAACTAAAATTAAAAGGCTGGAAACAATAAACTAAGCAGATGGAATACAGAAGCAAATAAGAATAGTGGTATTAACATATTACAATGCATGTATATCAAGGTTAGTACATGTTAATAAATAAAACAATCCATTCATAAAATATAATTATTGTATGTAGCTATGAGATATTGGTGTACTGATATTTTAAAGCAAACATTGCTATACACGAATGGACAAATAATTCAAGATGTAATAACAACAGATAACTACAGTATTACACCTTAATCACTGTCTATATCATTCAGACAAAAAAGTCAACAGAGAAAGTTCAGAGTTAAATTGTGCAATAGATCATATGGACTTAACAGACATCTACAAAACATTCCATGAAACGGCTGTACAATGTGAATTCTCCTCAGCAGCCCACAGAATTTTATGTAAAAATATCAGTTTAGACCATAAAGCAATGTCTAATCAAATGTTAAAAAATAAATAACTTAAATATTATCATATCATGAATAAAATTAGAAATCAATAGAAGGAGAAATGACATAGGTCATCGAAGATGGATGATACATTTCAAATGATCAATGTGTCATTGACTTTGGGGGCAGGATTTTAAAAATTCTAAGAATGAAATGAGAATGAAAAAAAATCCAGCTGACCAGAACTACAAAGACAATTACAAGAGGGAAAGATACAGGTAGTGCACTTAGAGCAAAATGCCACCAAGGCATTAAATAAACAATCTAACTATTATAGCTGTCTTTTCCTACTTTGCGGGTTCTTTATTCTTCCACCCTTCACCCTTTTTCCAACCTTTCAACCCCTTAACATTTATAGGACAGGAAGAAAGATAGAGGAGAAACTGGGAGCATTATCATTAGACTACTTCCTGGTGATTAGGGGCATTGCGTTCCTTGGGATAAGTTTAACCTTTATTGTCAGGATATTGAATTTCTTCCTGTTGTTGTTTTTTTCTTTATGCATGACTGCTAAACAGACCTCAACCAACAGCAACCAATGGCAACCAACCACCAACCCCCCCAAAAAAACCAACCACCAGCAACCAATCACCAACCACCCCACCCCCTCACCTCTTGGAAAAATACCATTTGTATACATTCTGAAAATTCCCCAGAATTCCAAATATCACTCAATCTCAGAAACTATATGCAGTTGGCAAAATCATGTCCCTGCCAGAGGATGAGGCAAATCATTGGTGCTAGAGAAAATCTGAAGCAGTTCCATATCCCACACCTTGGATTGTAAAGATATTTACAAGGAGGAAGGAGGGAGAACCTGGGAGAAAAGGGGGTCAGGGTGAGAGGAAGAGGGGAATATGATCTGGTATTGGGTGGGGGGAAAGGACTGAAGCCCTGAGGGCCGAAAGAATGGAAACAGGCAACCTTGGGAAGTAGGAGGTTGGGGGACCCTCCAGAATATACCAGAGACCTGGGAACTGAGAGACTCTCAGGACTCAAAGGGAGGGACCTTAGATGAAATGCCCTACAGTGGTGGAGAGGGAACTTGTAGAGCCCACCTCCAGCAGAAAGACAGGTCATCAAGTGAGGGATGGGGTTGCCATTGTACAGTCAAAACTCTGACCCATAATTGTTCCTGTTTGAAAGAATTGCAGGGATGGAAATGGAGAAGAGCCTGCAGAAAAGAAGGTTCAGCGACAGACCCAATGTGGGATCCAGCTCAAGGGGAGGCCCAAGGCCTGACACTATTACATCACAAAAAAGAACCTATCATGACTGCCTTCCAGAAGACCCAACAAGCGGCTGAAAGAGACAGATGCAGATATTTACACCCAACCAATGAACAGAAGCTGCTGACCCCTGTCGTTGAATTAAGGTAAAAGCTGGAAGAATCTGAGGAGAAGGGAAACCCTGTAGGAGGACTGGCAGTCTCAATTAACCTGGATCCCGGAGATCTCTCAGACTTGGACCACCAACCAGGCAGCATACATCAGCTGATATGAGGTCCCCAACACATATACAGCCAAGGAATGCTGGGTATGGGTTCAGTCAGAGAAGATGCACCTAACCCTCAAGAGCCTGGAGGCCCCAGGGAGTTTAGAGGTCTGGTGAAATGGAGGATGGAGAGGTTGGGGACCTCTTCGTGGAGACAGGGGTTGGGAGGAGGTTTGGGTTGTGGAACAGTCGGAAGGTGGACCAGGAGAGGAAGAAAATATGGAGTGTAAAATAAATAAATAAATAAATATTAAAAAGAAAAGAAAATGTTGGCTTAAAAATGTAACTAACCAGATCATTTAAAAGACAATTATTCCTGCCATTGACATTTGAATAAAATCTTGAAAAAATTATTCACATAATATTTTTTTTTTTTTAAAGAACCTGGAATTGTCACTAAAAGTGGTGCACCAAAAGGTCTTCCAAACAAGTTATAGACACAATTAACATATAGATAGAAATAACAGAAATCATAACAGACAGTAACAAAATGAACAATGCACAAAAAGTCAATGAAATAGCGTTGACTTTTTCAAGAAATAGATTGATGAAGCCTTGGAAAAACTATTAAGGAGAATGATATAAGACAAACTAATAATATTAGAAATAAAAAGGGGACTGTCCCTATTTTTGAATGTTATATTGAGTTAAGTTGAAAAATTTAGAAGAAATTGATAAACTTCTAGATAATTGTGTCTTATCAAAGTTAAACTCAAAAAATGTAAACAATCTAAAGAGATATATATAATGAGGAATGAGACAGAAACAGGAATAAAGATTCTCCAAAAAGAAAACTCAGGACTGGATGAGGCGGCTGCTGAAGCCTCAGACTTTCATGGATATACACTAGTTCTTCCCAAACTGTTGCATAATAGAAAGGTACAGAACCCTACTAAATTCACAAATTTCGTTCTTCAGAATTTTGCAGTTTTAATTTTAGGAGATATTTTACCTCATTGGTTATGTTTATTTCTAAGTATTGCATTTAATTTCCATTTTCAGAAGTGTATATGAAATGGATTTTGGTTTCTGTTTTCCTTCCCAGATAGAAAGTGTGTAGGGAGGAGTACAGAGAGTGAATTGGAGAAAGACAAAGATGATATGCTGTCTCTCAAATATTGAATGCAGAATCTAGGTTTAGCAATATACATTATATACAACCTTTGTGCTTCTGGAGAATAAAAGCAGAAGGGTGCCTATTTGTGGAGAAAGAGGTGTCATAAAAGAAAGTGGTGAGGGGGGATATGATCAAGAACATTAAAAATAGCAAAACCCATTATTCTGTGTGCTAATCAAAAATTAATAATAAAAATATGGAAACTATATATAGTGGTCTTTTTGGTACTGCTTTTAAAGATTAATGAAACTATGTCATTCATAGCAAGCTTGTACGGATGGAAGTCATACTGTTAAGCCAAATAAGCTGCACACAGACAATCAGGATTTTTCTCTCAGATGTGGACTCTAAATTATTTTTAATAAAAAAGGAAAGAAAAAAACCTGAAAGGGATTCAAGTATGATGTCACAGGCTTGTTATCTCAGTACTTAGGAATCTGAAGCAAGAGGACAGCTGCTGTGAAGTTGACATAAAAACTAGGTCTCAAAACAAAAAACAATAGGAGTGCTTCAGAAGACACAGAAAAGGATCAGAAAGATGAGGGAGGAAGAAGAGAGGAGACACAAGATAATCGATGGTAAATTTGATCAAAATAATATGTGCATGCAGGAAAATGGTACAAAGAAACTCATTATTTTGTACAATTAATATACGTTAATAAATGTCAAATTAAGATTTTTTGGATGGAAATTGGTAAATAAGTAAATTCTTAAATAAATAATCAACTATAAATCCTGGCTACCTTGTATTTTTTGGAATACTAAATTTGGACCAGTTAAGTTGACCTAACTTATTGTTGCAGATTATTAAATGTTATGATGACTTTTCATGGTTAACTCCTAGAATATTCCCATTGGCATGAATTGGAACAATGTATTCACAAAAATCAACAGTCAAATGGGATGGTGTCACTGACCTCTCATGGCAAAGCTTTTCTGGAAAATAGTGCCAGAGCATGCGACCTAACCTAGGGAATCCAGAGCTTACCCTGCCATTCAGAGACAAGGACGCATGGCTCAGGAAACATTTACCACTGCTTACTTCTTGTAAAAGCATAATATCATAAAGATATACTCTGTTGTAGGAACTGGAAGTAAAGAAGAGTTAGAAAAAAGAGGAAGTATTCCACCCCCTTTACATTTATAATCTGAGAAGAGTACTCAGTGTGGATCCTTCAATCACTAATGGTCAGCATTTCACAAGAATATAATGTTGGGGTCTGGGAATTGCCACCCAAGCCACTCAAACACCAATCTCATTCAAATAGGGCTGGTTTATTAAACATCACATCCCAAGACTGATGGATCAGAGCTGTGTTCCAGGCTTAGGAGCTGAACTGTGATGGGAAGATCCTATAGGATTTTTAAGCCTAAAATCCACAACCATCGGTACCAGTTTATTCCACCAATCAGGATTTAGGGATAGTGAATTTCCTTAGGAACATGTCTTTGTTCTATACTTATCCTGTTCCCATTGGTGGCAGGGGATTTGCCTTGTTTAACATTGATGTCTTAACTTGTCAACCAAGATGGGAATTGTCTAACATTCATGCCTTAACTTGCAAACCGGGATGTCAGTTACTCCTGTACATGTCTCAAAGGTTGTCAGTTCGCAGGGAAGTCTTGAGAACTTAAACTTTACTTGACGCCTAATCAAAATGGAATTTTGATTCCAATTAGTTTCAATTATTGGTACAGGTGTCTCTTATGTTAGGGTCCATCCCAGGGGCAGCTTATAAAAGCAAATATCATAAACGCTTATACACAGGTGCAGGAAGTACTGCTGGGTGGTTGGTTCAGGTACAAGCTTATTGCAGGTAACTATTTGAAAAAGTTCTACTAATTTCTATCATGATTGGTTTCCAAGGGCACAGAACGTAACAGAATGTGTTATCAACTTAAGTATGAGAAAGTTTCCTAGCAACAGCAGAAACAACACATTAGCAAGTTTTCTTATGATATTAGTAACGGCAGAAAATGACAGGCCAGCCAGGTAATAGTTACCTAAACCTTAATGCTTTGCCTAGGCCTTAAATATACGAGGTATAAAGGTCCTACAGCATTTTCCCTAACTGTCTAATGGCTGTTTGAAACCCTTCTCCTTCTCTGGCCTCCTGAGCATGCACTTACGAGTCTCAAAAGTAATTCCCTGACCAACATCAGAATTAGCTGGCAATTTGCTAATAGGCAAACTCTAGAGCACCACCACGATTATATGAGAAACTGAGTTAGCAACTAGCAGCTTGTGTTTTATTGAGTCGTTTCAGTGACAAAGAAGACAGATGTTTGATCAAGAATTATGCTCCTCAAAACAAATGGGCATCTGGACTGGCCAAGTAGTGGGACTTTTCAGCTCAGCACTTCGGCACATGGTTGGGTGCCAATTCTCATCTACATACAGCATTGTGCGGAGAAAGGCTTCTGATCCTTGCTGCACCTGAGTGTAGTTTAGAGAGGTGTAACCTGTGGTTAACATTGTTCTCTTACAAACCATACATTAAACTTTTTTCTATGGGCTTCTGTTTAAATATGCATTTGGTTGCATCATTTGCCATGCTGGGCTGTTAATTATTCACTTGCTTGTCTGTATTCTCTACTGGTCTGTCAACTTGTTCATGGCTGGAGTGTCTGCCTGTAAGCAACTTTCAGTGCCTGACACAGAAGTCTCTTTGATGATGCATAACAGAGCAAGGATTCTACAGCTACCTCCGTGTAGCCTGTCAGCATGAGAGGTATTGAAAGTAACTTCTCTATTTTCTGTTTTGTTTTATTTTTTGTTTGTTTGGGTTTTTTTTTCAATCTTCTGAGAGTTGCTTTCTGTCAGCATGATGAACTGGTTCACTGTTTGAGAATAAGACTCTTTCAGCCCAGCCAAATAAGATCGGTGAGGCTGTGTCTTGCAGAGGCTGAGAGTAAAATTAAGCTGATTTTTTGGAGTTTTTATTTGTTTGTTTGTTTGTTTGTTTGTCTGTTGGTAAGATATGAAAAGAAAATTGTTAACAGTTTTCTTTGAGTCAGATGTGATCAGTTCTCACAAGAAAACCATGCTTCCAACATGGAGATTTTTAACATTGTGTCTCAAGAAGTTGAGTCTCCTTGTATCTACACACGGAACTAGACTGCTTTTCTATCCTTTTGTTCAGAATAATATGACCAATATAGTAGATTATTTCTTTATTCTGTTACTCCAAGTAAATCCTTCTGTGAGGAAATATACTTACTTAGCCTATGAAAATGGCCGGTATCATACTTCAAGGAAAGAACTTTCTCTGGAGATAATTGTTCCACCACACTGTTCTCTGTAGTGGCAGGAATCACTTTGAATGATTTAAAGTTGATATCATCATGGTAATTCTGGGGAAAAGCTGAGGACATCCAATAGTATCCTACTGACTTGATCTTATCTCTAGGCCCAGAGAAAAGCTGCTTGAGAGACTACACCACCTGTCCACACAAAAACAAGTCCCTTGTGGAAAGTAGCCAGCTGATAGGACTTTGGTAAAGCATATAGAAAAAATAAGGCCGGGCGGTGGTGGCGCACACCTTTGATCCTAGCACTTGGGAGGCAGAGGCAGGCAGATTTCTGAGTTGGAGGCCAGCCTGGCCTACAGAGTGAGTTCCAGGACAGCCAGGGCTATACAGAGAAACCCTGTCTTGAAAAACCAAAAAAAGACAGCACTGAAAAAAATAAATTTAAGTGGGCTAAGCCTCACCATACTGAATCCAGTATTAATCACTTGAAAATCTATCCCTGCAGATGCAGATTCTATTTATTTGGTTATCAGTTTCAGTGGTGCCCAGAAAAGACCTCCACAATGAAGAGTACTGCCCAAAGCATTGTTTTCTTAGACCGAGGTGAGCTTGCTTTATCCACGCTGTAGAAGGCAGTTGACTGCAGCGCATGTTCATTAACTGTTTAATTATGATGTAGTCTGCCACAAAATATTTCCTCTACAACTTCTAAGTCCATTTCACTTGTGATCATGGGAACTAGTCTGCTAGAATGATTTCCAGCAAAGTCTCTCTTTAAATTAAGACTGGCTTTTACAGATCCTGCAGCAGTAGGAAATGTATTGTTCCTTGCAGACCTCCATGGCTATAAATTTCCCCCATGGAATGGGCTGCTCTCTGGGCCAGTGTCCAGAGCAGCAGGAAACAGGGTAATTACCTTGTGGTGCTGTCGTTCTCTCGCCTACCAAAGCATTTGGTTTTCCTCTTTAAATTTTAAAATGGAAATTTTGTGTTAATATGAAAAACAAGCATTTCATCCAGCTCTATCACACCCACCAATGGGTATCTTTTTCCCAGGGAAATTATCAGGAAAATACATCTGAAATGCATCTGAAATCTTTCCTTTTGTCCTTTTCCACTCTTTTGTCTAAGAGAAGCTGGGTGATAATGGAAGAAAAAAATGTATAAACAGTTTTATTTATGTCTCAGAGAATAAAAATTTGCCTGGTCCCATCTAAACCATATGAGGTCATAAAGTCCTACAACAAGGAAGTTATGTAAGGTTTAGGCCTTAAAAGTGAAGGGTTGTAGAGATTGGTAGGAAACTTACTGATCGCTCACTTATCACTTTCAGAACAGGCCATACTAGATTGCTACTTACTCAATGGCCAAATTAACCCAGGTACCCAGACTGTTCTGGAAGATAGCGTTCATTCATTCATTTCATAAGTTTTGTTGGATAAACAAAGGATGGACTCTCATACTGTGGTATACTCACACTGTCTGCATGCAGAATTCTTACCGAAGCAGTCTTTTCTGGATGGAAGTGGTTTCCCAGATCTTAGCCACTCAATAGGAAAACCCGATGAAGGCTTAACAGCTGCTTATGCTTGGACAGACCTGATGATTTATTCTGATGTAACAAACAATAGGATCTAAATGAGGTATGAGAAGAAAGAACAAGGAAGGAAAGAAAGTTTGGCAACTCTGCCTATCCGGGGGCCTCCTCTCAGTGTTAATGTGAGAAAAGGAAATGGTATTTTTATTTTCATTAAAATGCAAAAAGCATCAAAGTCAGAAAATAGATCATCTTTCCTCCTGCCTGGAAGCAAACAGAAGCAGATGAGTGTGTGCGCTCTGCCTGGCATTGCTCGAGGCTTCTCTGACACAGATGCATTGTTTGGCAAGAGCCTGAAGAGAAACATGGGCTGGGCCGCCTCACCATCCATGAAGGACATCCAAATACGCTGTCTGTTTCTACAGTCTGCTACTCATTGCATTCACTCCACAAGTCCATCGACATCTGCATACATGACATTTATTAGTTTTAGGATGATGTTGAGCACGTTGTGATATCTTGTCATTTTGATGGAAGGTCGACGATGGGCAAGAACTGTAACAGAGAGTTTTAAGTCTCATATTCATAAGGGCTGTATTCAAGCAGGGCCTGACCTCAGATGGGACACCAGGGTAGATTATGGAAGGGTTGCTATCTAGGTTATATTTGGAGAAGGAGTTAGCTGAAGGGACCTTTGTGATCCATCAGAGGTTAAATTCAATAAAGGGTTATTAGCTACCTCTCTGGACAACACCTTTGAAACGTTAAGCACTCTCACAAAGGAAGACAGCATACAACACATGTTCTCTCTCTCCTCCTCTTCCTCTTCTCTCTCTCTCTCTTCTCTCTCATTCATTTTTTAAAGTGTGTGTTGTGTTCTGTTGTAAAGGCATTATGTGGATGCAAATGCCCACAGCCGTGGACCCCATGGACCTTTAGTTGACGTTGGTTAATGAGTGTGAGAACCAAACCCAATTTATTTTCAAGAGGAGTAGAATTGTATGAATCATATCTTCAATCAGAAATTGATACCTCTCAGACGCTTAAAAAATGAAGTGATTTGACATATTCCCTACACTCCAATTGATGATCAGCTTCTAAATGCAAAGAACTTCCTTATTTTGAAATATAAATTTCCTTAATGAAGGGAAACCCATAAAATGATCATAGAGGTTTAATGCCAAAGCCTAATACCTAAAGAAGATTTTCAACCAATATTTCAAATTCTGGGACTCTAACCATTGGCAATTACTATCAATGAATATGCTGTGAACAAGTAGGAATTTGGGTTATAGCAATGTGGGTTTGAAAGCATTTACTATCATTTTTTTTTTACTACATTAATGCAGAACATCATGCCAGTTAACAAGATAACATGAGTATAACAACTGTGCCTTCTTTGTAGTAGGACAAGCATTATTTTTTATCACATGATAAAAATTGGGATCAACTTCATGCAATGAATGGAGATGATAGAAAACAAATGTTCTTTAGAAATCACATAAGGACTGTAGGAACAGGAATGGGGATAGTCAGTGTTGTCATAGGGTTTCCATTGCTGTGAAGAGACACCATGACGATGGCAACTCTTACGAAGGACAACTTAGTTGTTGTTGGCTTACAGTTTCAGAGGTTCAGTTCATTATCATCATAGTGGGAAGCATGGCAGTGTGCAGAAAGGCATGACACTGGAGAAAGAGCTGAGTTTTCCATCTTTATCCAAAGGCAGCAGAAGGAGACAGGTCTCAAAGCCCACCTCCCACAGTGATATACTGCCTCCAACTAGGCCACACTTCTTAATAGGGCAGAGCATATTTAAAGCATCATGGTCAGTGTCAGACTTGGAAGTGTAAGAATAATGCTTTATGCCATGGAAACAATCATCTGATCATCTGTTAATCTAGACCCTTGTGGGAAACCCACAGTGCCCAGGTGATACAAACCCATAGATAGGTGAGGTCCAGGTGCTGTATGATATTATAAGTTGGTTGGTTATAGAGTGACAGTCACTAGCACACAATGGGGGACAAAATGTGTTTGGACAAAGTCAAGAGTGAGGGGCAGGTGGCCTTGTGCTTAGTCTGAGGGTATGTAACAGGTTAAAAGGTACTGAAGTACACCCACCAGGACCCATGATGAATATGATCTTCTTTGGAAGATGAAAAGTCTTTATGAATGAAAGTAAGCATCATGAGAGATGAGATCACACAGGAATCGGACAATTGTTGCTCCATTGACTATTCTTAGACAGAAGAGAAGGCAGTGTGCAAAGGTGGGTGGGTGTTGCAGTTGGGTTGACAGAAGTCAATGCATGCTTAGTGAAACCAAACACTGTAACAGGCAGTGAAAGTTCTCCCCTGGGGCCATCAGCATTGGGCAAGGATAGACCAACACCTTCATCTCAGACTTCTTCCTTAAGTATGAGTATTAATTTTTTCACTGTTATAAGACAACAAATTGTTGATAATTTATTATGATAGTCACAGGAAACTAATGGATGATAGAGCCATAAGGAATCCAGGGAGACTTCTGAAGGAGGTATTTGTCTTTAACTTGCTCATGATTGAATTGATGTGACCAAAGAGGAAAGGGTATGGATAAACACACAGCACAGTAGGGCTGAGCCCTTTGCCCTCACCTACCAATTGTATTTTAGAGATTTAGTTCTCACAAGTATATTGACAGCCTGGAGGAAAGCTCTGCTCTTTTCCCAGAAGGGTCAAACTTTCCTGTCTTTGTGTTTAGTGTGGACAGAACAGAATGTGTCCAGAGCGCATTTTGAAAGCTCTGCTCTCACTGTCCTGGGAGGTTAGAACTCCTCCACCACCAACAGGAAGCTAAACTACCACCATTGTCCAAGTTCCCCTTCTGTGTTTTCCTATCAGTTTATGATCATATAATTTTTAATTTTTAGTAATTGCCAATGCTTATGGTTTCTTATAATGACTAGTCCCTTTCTATTTTCTGTAGCTGCTAAAAGCTACTGTCTTGTTTCTAGGAGTTTCTCTTTGGGCACTGATTTCACCACTGATACCTTAGGAAGTGTGACAATCCAAGTGTTTTAATGAAACAGGTATAAAATAAGTTGGGCGTTGTCTAAAGGGCCATGTTCTATCCAGAGATTAGCAGAAGAATCAGACTCAGCATGGTGAGGAGGACCCTGGAAACGGTGCAGAGAATGACTCAAGAGCACCTTTTGGTTTTGTTAGAGCCTGGCACGGTGCCACAACCTGTTATCAGCCCAGGTTAGAGTTCACTTCAGAGTTGGGCAGCTTATTTCTTTTGCTCTCTGAATCTCCATACCTCCAAAATCCTAAATTCTGGCCAAGCAGACTGTCATTAAGAACTCTGAGCCAGCTGAGGATGTCCCTAGCATCCATCATGGCCTTACCGAGGCTACTGAAAATTGCCCCTTGGATGGGCAGAGAAAAATGCAGGACTCTAGAACATAACCTCACATGCAAGTTCGGTTTGACCAATCCAAATTACCACCAGGCAACAACCAAGCTAGCTATAGCTGAAAGAAGGCTTTCCTTAGACAAACTCTTCTGCTTCTCTCCCACCCAGCCAATCCATGCCCCAAATTCCCATTATTATGGTGATAAATTTAAAGTGAATAAATGATACCTAGTGCCCTGGGACAACCCATGAGGATTTTCAGATCACAAGTTCCAATTTAGTTTTTATGCTGGAATTTTTGTACTCACAACCAAAGCAATTTATAGCAAGAATTTCTTCTCCAACAAGTATTTAAACTGATTAGAATTCAATGTCTCCATCTCTGCCTCTTTCCTGCTTCCCCTCCCACATTCCCTCCCTTCTCCCTTTTCTATAGCTCAGTGGTTGTTTGTTTTATAGATTAGGCTTGGTTTTAAAGTACCTGTAAATCTTTCCCTTAAGTAAAGGACAGATTGCTGATCTGTATGCAAATGATATACTTGCCTGCCTTAAAAATTTAAGATTGACTTTGGATTGACCCCATGCTTTATCCCTCAGTTGAGATCTATGAAAGGATATTTATAATACCTGTGGACATAGTGTACGATACCAGTGGGAATTTTCTTCCACAGCAGATGAATAGCAGAAACATAGGCAGACTGAAACTGATTTACATAGCTGCATCTAACTGTAGCATTCTGGAGTTCCTCCCTGTCATATACCTAAAATTGCTATAATTTGCTGGAAACACAAAAAATATAAAGAAAAAAATGGACACATATAATATTATATTATCTTTCAAACTTTATAATATAAGTTTATTTTTCTTGATTTATATATAAACAGTGATTTTGTGGGAAAATTAAACATTTTTATAATGACCTTTTTTCTACCAGTAGGGAAAGTGATAAAATCTCATTCATGTTGGAAGTTTTAAAATTGATACCTCAGTGCATGGCAGTTTTCAGTACTCAGGAGAGTTTCCTTGTTTTGTATCTTGGGATTCTCAAATTGCTTTAAAAATTAGAATAGACAGAGCAGAACATTGACTTGGGATAAAATATAGATTTCTTTGTATAGCTTTCTCAAACTCAAATTTTATCAATGTTACTGAAAATAAGATCAGTTCACTTAAAAATGCCAGAGGAATCCAAAGGGTAAAATTAGAATGAGATTAGAGTACTGATTCTTCTATTACAATAAGCATTTCTCGTTCCAAACTTCAGGACCACACTGTTGCAGAGCAACACTTAACACTTTTTAGTGTGCAGCTTTATTTCCATGGTAGCATGCTAACTGGCCAATGTTTTCATAAAAGAATGGAAATTCTCCACTGAGAATATAGTTAGAGGCAGCATCTTCACATCTTGAGGTTGTGTGTTAAATATTTTCCCTAAAACTTTTCCCTAACCTTAACCATAACCTTAATCCTAACCCTAACCCATGGCTCACAGCGGAGCTTCAAGAATGCTGTGTTTTCCAACAGAACTGTTTGTGGTAAGGAAAGAGATGAAAAGAATGTCTTCTTTCTTTTGTCTTTCTTTGGAGATTTCTCTCTCCTTGCCATCTTCTTTTCAGGGCTCACAGGCTCTTTGTTGTCTCTTCAATTCCGAAGAAGCCAATCAGCCTCCTTTAGTGAGTATTCAGCTGGTAGAACTTCTGAATACCTGTGTGAACTGAATGAATAAATGAATGAATCATTTACTTTTCATTTTATGAGAAAAGCCTTACAGAAATTGAATGGGTCATGTTCTGTTACATTTTTATGGCTGTTGTCAGGCAACGGAAGAAAGAGTTTATTTGAGACTTAACAGTTTCAGAGGGAAAGTCCATGACCATCTTGGTGGGGAACAGAGCAGCAGGCAAGAGGGCATGGCACTGGAGCAGTAGTTAAGGTCTTATATTTTGATCCACAAGCACGAGGAAGAGAAAGAGAGAGCTAACTAGGAACATTTGGGACTCTAGAAACCTCAAAGCCTTTCCCCCAGTGACACAACTCCAACAAGGCCACACTTTCCAATCATTACCAAACAATTCCACCAACTGGGGACAAAGTATTCAAAGATATGAGCCTATTGTGGCCACTCTCATTCAAACTACCACATACAGAACAAATATATCCTTTAATAACTAAACAAACAAACAGCAACAAAAACCACTGAGTCTTTCCTTTATGGGGCAAACAGGGAAACAGGGATCAATATGATTAAAGAGTTGGTGTTTGTTTTTGGAGAGGAAATAAAAAGGTGGCATAACAGAGTAAAATCTTTAGATAGACATGAGATGATATAAACTAGTGCAGCCACCATGATAATCCCTATGAATGCCCCCAAACTTAAAATACATCTACTATATGATCCCATTATAACACTTCTAGGCATATGCCCAAGGGAAGCTAAGTCAACAATGAGAGAGATACCTACATATCCATGTTTATTGCAGTACTATTAATAATAGCCAATATATAGAACCAGTCTAGATTCCTATTAACAGATAAAAGGAGCAAGATGATGTAGAGCTGGCAAGATGGTTCAGTGAGTAGAGCACTTGCTGTACATGCATGAGGTCCTGACTTTGGATCCTGACAATCCACATAGCGCTATATGCAGTATCTTACATCTACAATCCCACTACTCTTGCAGCGAGATGGGAGGTAGAGTGAGGAGCAGTCTCCACAATCCTGAGGACTTGACATACACAGTGGAGCAATCGTGTGTCTCAAAGTGGAAGCTGAAGACTGATGCTCAGTGTTGTCTTCTGAACACCAAACGTTTGTTACGGTCTGAGTACTTGCACTCACACACAGTAATACACATGCAAATAGAAATACATACGTCATACACAAAAAATACCAAAAAGAAAATGTGAAACACACACACACACACACAGAGAGAGAGAGAGAGAGAGAGAGAGAGAGAGAGAGAGAGAGAGAGAGAGAGAGAGAGAGTATTATTCAACTATAAAGAATAATTTTATATCAGTTACAGGAAAATTGATGGAACTGGAGATCACCAAGTTAAGCAATAGAAGCCAGACTCTAAAAGACAAATATTGTATGCTCTTCTTCATAAAGGCTTAAAGAGGAGAGGGAACAAAAGTATATAATGGTAGAAAAATTAAAAACGCTTTTTAAAAATATGTAGACTCTAAAGTGAAAACAGTATGTTTCGAGCCATAGAAGTATATAAACTTGTGATAGGAAAACTTAAGGGAGTCTGTTGACTGTAGAGTGGGAAAGACTGGAGACCAGTGGGAGTAAGGAGGACAGAGGTTGATGGAGGGGCATGAATATGAGCATATTATAATCATGCAATTGAATGAAAATATCACAAAGAAATCCATTACTTTATATAATCCCTAAAACTAGGTAGCTTTGTTGTCTTTTAATCAAATTATCTGAAGACCTTCCTGTGTGATCGTGTCTGATATTGTTATTGAGGGAATGGAGTATTTGGAAGGGACATTAGTATGAGACTATGATGTGTTCTACAGCAAGAGGGAAAGAGTAAGTGCCAGGAGAGATGGAGGAGAAAACTCTGAGCCTGGCTGGTGTGGGAAAATCTGGGGGGCTCGCAGCAGCAGGCCCCAGGCCTACGCAGCAGCGGCCCGGGACCTGAGAGGTGGAGGCTGCCTGGAGGCCTCCAGGCAGCCTGTATCTCATACAGGAGGAAGGTCCTAGGTTCCAGTGGCTGGAGGCTTCGGTGGTGGCAGGCGCAGCAGGCCCCAATGATACGAGGAAGTCCTTGGTTCCAAAAGGGTTTATTGTCATGGCAGATGGTAAATGGATCTGGATGTACTCCCCCAAACTCAGGGCAGACCTGAGTTAAGTAGGGAGGGAGAAAGTGGGAGGTTCTGGGAGCAATGCTTAATTGGCACCGCCCTCTGACCTTCATTAGTATGTAAATCTCTAGGGCCTGAGGCCTGTAGTTACACCCTCTACCTGTGCACTTTGGGAGGGGCTGTAATGGCCTTCGTGACTGAACAATGTAGGTCTATGGAGATTGGACTGCTTGTTAGGACTCTTGAGTTCTGGGGACGTGGCCGAACTCCTGCCGTTTCTCCCTTGGAGTCTTGGGGTTCTAGGCCCATGCCCAGCTAAGAACCAGGATACCCTTACGCGTCCCACAGGCTGGAACAGTCATTGGAGCACTATTCTGCATGGGAGGAGGCCTCAGTACACGGGCCTGGGATATTTCCTTTCTTCTTTGCAGAGATAGTTTTGAAATTGTTTTCTGGTGGTCTGTTCCTCCTGGCTCTATTTTAGCTAATCTGACCAAAGCTGCATCAGGAAAGTGGGGAAAACAGAGTTATTAAGAGGAACTAAGTCAGTCTTTCCATGGGAAAGGAAAGTTTAGAATGCTTCCACGGAGAGCCATACTGAGCAAGGAAGGACATGTCTTCATATTTGTTGTAGGGGTAATGATCAATGATTAAACACCCCATGGAACCAATTTAGAGGTCTTGTTTCCAATTTAGAGACATGACTGTTGATGCATTATCTCTCCAACAGCAATTGAATTTGATGTTTCTTTTAGTAGAAAGTGAGATATTTTATTTAATCTCAGTTAAAGGAATTTCTGACTTTGTTATTCATGTGTACAAAAAACTGTTATGCCCAAGTCGTAGGGACTCCAACGACTCTACTGGGTTGGGTGCCTCTCCATTGCAGCCCTTGAATTGTGGTATTCTTAGTTGCTTTAGTGATCTCGCAGGCTTTGCAGCTGGCCAAGTTTTTATCAAATTTGGAAAGCACATCTTATATGTTGAGCTCTGCATGACGAATCAGATCTTGCATTCTCCAGGGGCCCATGTGAGTGGATAAATGCATCTTGGTTAGGATTCAATCCCATAGATCAGCAGACAGGATGAGCTTTCTTTTTGTCAACCACCACCATCCCAAGGAAATTGATTCATGGGCAACTGCTTGATCCATTGGAGGTTCTTTGCTGTATATTTGGGATCATCTGGTAATCAGCCCCACCCACCCCTGCAAGGTGTCTGGAAATGTGATGGCTAACACAGGCTCTGCTTTCATGGCTATTTCCTTAGCTGCTCGATCTGCTAGGTTATTGCCTCTGGTTACTGGCCCGTCTCCTTTCTGAAGCCCTGGGTAAGGATAATGGCTATTCTTCTGGGGAACCAAAAAGCTATTAACAGGACCATGATTTCTTCCTGTTTTTATTAGTCTTTCCTTCTGCAGCCAACAGTCCCCTTTCTCTGTAAATTGCCCCATGAGCATAAGCAATTGCAAAGGTTTAACGACTGTCAGTGTTGATATTTAGTTTTTTATTTTTTCCTAAAGTCAGAGCCTTTGACAGTGAAATTAGCTCAGCCCACAGAGCTGATGTTCCAATAGGTAAAGCCTCTGACCAGATTACCCCTTCCTTTGAAACTATCACCACTCCTGCATACCTCTGTCCATCCTGCATGAAACTGCTGCCATCAGTGAACCAGGTTACCTCTGCATCTAGGAGGCATGTCTTTTAAGTCTGCTCGAGTTCTGTGCACTTGTGCCAGGATTTCCATACAGTCATGAAGTGGTGTCTCCATGTCTGGGTTGGGCAGCAGAGTAGCAAGGTTCAGGGCAGTGGGGGTCTGGAAGGAAATTCTGATAGGGTTCATCAATGGAATCTGATAATATGTCATGTGAGCATTACTAAGCCAGCAGTCTGAAGGTTGATTTAAGATTCCTTCCATGTTATGGGGAATGGTGATAACCACACTCTGTCCCAAAGTCAGCTTATCTGTGTCCTTCAGCAGAAGAGCCACTGCTGTCATCATTTAGAGACAGAGTGGCTATCCTGCAGCTACTGGATAGAATGTTTTGGGCAGATAAGCTTCTGGGTGATGCTATAGTCCTAGATATTGGGTTAGGACCCCTTTGGCTATTCCTTTATGTTCATCTACAAATAGGCGGATGGGCTTAGTAACATCTGGCAGCCGTAAGGCTAAGGCTTGTTTCAACACATCCAGGGCCTCTGATGTGTATCAGTCCATGTGAAGCCTGGCTGTTCCTTGGTGGTTTCATATAGGGACTTGGCCAATCCAGCAAACCCAGGGATCCATAGGCAGCAGGAGTCTGCCATCCCCAGAAATTCTCTAACTTTCTTTGCATTTTTGGGTGTGGGGATTCTCAGTATTGTTTTTTCCTGGCTTGGGGTAGCCATCTCTTATCTCCTCTGAGGACATAGCCCAAATATTTCACCTTCTTTTTGCAAATCTGGGTCTCTAGTTTCCCTAGGGTCTGTAGAAGTTGTTTAATGCCTCATCAAAGATGGCTGGCGAGTTATTGAAGCTCTTTTCTTGAAGCCCCAAAGATGGTTGGGAAATCAAGTCCAAGTTAGCTGTCCATTAATTCCTTTGTCAGAGTTGTATCATTTGAAAGCAAAATTATCTTGGCTTTTGGGGGCTGAAATGAGATTAAAGAAAGCATCCTTTAAGTCCAGTACTGTATCCCAAACATGATCTGGAGGTAGAAAACTCAGCAACGTGTATGGGTTAGGAATTGTGGGGTGAATGTTCATCACTCATTTGTTAACTTCTCTCAGATCTTTCACTGGATGATAGTTATTGGAATTAGACTTGTGGACTGGTAACAGTGGTATTCCAGGCTGACTGGGAAGCTTGCAAGATCCCCAGATCTAATAGCTGCCTGATGTGAGTCATAATCCCTCTGGGGTCTTACTTAGATATGGGATACTGCTGGACCGCACTAGATCCACTCCTGGTTTGAGCTCAATGAACATAAAGGAGGCAGTGTTTGGCTAGTTCCATCCTGCCTGGTTCAGTCTGTGCAGACAGGAATTACCATACCCAGGCCTCAATGTCATGGCTTGGTTCCCTGGGAGTCAAGAGCAACCTTTATTCAAATCCCACAGTCAATACTGGAATGAGGCGACCTGTTCCATTCAATGGTAAAATGTATCTGTGCCCTCATCTTTGTTAATAAGTCACACCCCAATAGTGGGTATAGATAGCTAGGGATTACTAGAGAAGAGTGGGATACTCATTCCACACCAAAGTCCACTTTTCTTAGAGTTGTTCATGCATATTGTTTCATCCCTGTAGCTACCTATACCCAAGATGTCTTGATGGACAAGGGTCCAGCTGCTTGTAGAAGATCTGAGTCCTGGGTTCTGATGTCCACCATAAATTCAGTGGGCTTCCCCATCCACCTTAAGGGTTACCCTGGGCTCAGGGAGAGGAACCAAGCCCTGATCTCTCTAGTCACTCTGTTCCTTGATTGCCATACTTGCCACTGCCTCGCTCAACCTTCCATTTTGAGACATTCGTTGGCCCAATGGTCCTCTTCTTCACAATACACACATTGATTTTTGCCTATGTCCTATGATGGATGTCCTCTTTCCTAGGTCCTCTCTTACCCTCATCTTTAGTCAGCTGTTTGAGGTGTCTCCTCTGATCCTCAGGCTCAGCTGTTGCTGCTACCATGATCTTAGCCAGGTTCTGATTCTGCTGCTCCTTGGCCTTTATCTGTATTTTCTCAGCACTCTCCTGATTGTTAAAAACCTTTTCTGTCAGGACCACTATTAAACCCTGGAGACTCTTTTCTCCAAGTCTCTCAAGTCTCTGAAGTTTTCTGCAAACACCTGGAGCAGACTGGTTAGTAAAAACCATGGCCACTGCTGCCTTTGCTTTCTGAGACTTAGGATCCATGGGAGTGTATTACCTAAATGCCATGACTCTCTCAAGGAAGGCAGCTGGGCTCTTTTCCAGTCTCTGTCTAATATTATATACCTTGGTCATATTGGGTGCTTGTGAGCCACAGCCTTGAGAACCCGCAACAGAGTCTGGCAGTAAACAAGGAGTCTCTCCTTACCTTCAACAGTATTATAATCCCAATCAGGGTGAGTGGAGGGAATCCCTCCTTGATTCCAACCAGGATGGTGGTAGGGACCACAATGTCACCAATTTCCTGGCCTCTGTCTGGATTCTCTTTCTCTTCTGTTGTAAATAGGACCTGTAATAGTTGCTAACTGACATCCCAAGTGGATTTATGGGTAAAAAAAGACAGTTTCTATCAGGGTTATCAAGGCAAGAGGGTTCTCTGAAAAGGGAGCATTCTGAGATTTTTAATTATACAAGTCAGTAGTAGCAATAGAGGGCCAATAGAGATGAGGCTGGTTTCCTTGGCCATAGGAGGCGCGGGGCAACAGCTCTGGGACAGGGCTATAGAGTCAGGCCCAACTGTTTGTTCTTCTGGGGTGTCCCATTTCTTCTCTGGGTTCTTCGGGCAGGTCCTGGCTCCTCCACCCAGGAGGGCTCGGTGCTTGGGGCCAGAGTTTCCAGTGCAACTCTTTCTTCTATGGTAGGATCCTTAACGGTTTGAGAAGGAGGTTGATAGGGAGGGGGAAAAGTAGGTCTTTGCCTAATCCACCAAGTAAAACAGAGTAGGTAGGGCAGAGGGTTTAGCCACAGTCTGGTTCTGTCCTGGCTGCTGTCTCTGAGAGTGTTCTGTCACGGCCAGTACAGTAGATCTAGGTCTTGTTGGCAAGAAGAATTTAACCCGAGGTGGGGGATTAGTAACTAAGTCCTTCCAGACCACAATATAGAGTACTTGGTTGGGGTGTCCCATCCGATGTGCAAAAACCTTTCTGAGGACTTCCTGGATTATATCTAGCTGGAAGGTACCATCCTACATTATAAGCAGGCCATTCAGATTTACAAAAGGTCTCCATCTTCCCTTCTCTAACCTTCATTGACAAATTGTGTCCGCCAGAGCTTGACCTGTTTAAAATGCCCTAAGAACAAGTCAGTTGGGATGGAAACAGTGTGTCCCACTTCATCCATCGTCATCACAAAATAGTAAAGTGTCACATACAAAATAGAAAGCCACAAGTGGGTAGTAAAGGCAAGCCAGCAGATTCTTCCACTTGTACAGAGAAGAAAACTACGACAGGATGGCAGCCATGAGCCTTCTAGTGGGGTACCATGACCAGTCAGTCCTACCCAGAAATTAACATCAGCAGCACTCTGTCTCCCAGGGGCACTCTGTCCCCTATGCTGGGCTCTGGAACATCTTCCAAGCCACCATGGCTATGACCCTCCAGTACATGTCCATTGTAGCGGGGCTGCACATCTGCTTTAATCATCTCCTACCACGAATAAAGAAAAAAATCTGACAGACTAGGCACATAGACACAAATCTGACACAAAGACAATGAGATGTCATCTTACCAGCCAGCCTTCCCACACTTGAGTTGGGAGTCCTGGGGTCTTAACGTTCCCAGCCAACGCACCAAGATATTATGCTCAAATCAATCGCAGAGACAGCAAAGATCACTGAGGAGCTAATTCTGATGCAAATACATAAGAGTCTTTATTACAAACTTACAAGCAAGGACTCTCACTGTCACAGTCACAGCTGGTCAAAAGTGGAAGCCTTAAGTCTAAAGGTGAAGGATGTTTATTGTGGTTATAGCAAGCTTGGGGGAATTTCTATACAAGTCAACAAATTAATATTTTAAAAACTGCATTGCTGGAATAATCTGCTGGAACATGGGGGCAAAACCACCTGACAAACAGGATGGTTGAGTTATCTGTTTTCTGAAGGATGTCTTAGGTTATCTCCATGCACCTTGACCCTGCTGTTGTAGCCTGACTGGCTGTTGCTAAGAGCGGGGAGGGCGTTGCCATAGGATGTTTGCTCAAGTGGACTTCGCAGTTTTCCTCCTAGAATTGGAGTTTAGCCCCTAGAGCTTCTTCCCCAAAATGGAATTAGTTGGGTTTTAAAAAACAGTGGGGTTTCTCAAGGCCTTCAGGTCCCTCTAGACAAAATGTTCCTTGACCTGTGCATGCTTGGATAGGCTCAGTCTTGCCAAGCTCGGGGTGAAAAGTGCTCTGGTACTCTCACTGCACTCATCTCAGAGTTTCTGAGAAGAAGCAAGTAGCCTTGACATCCAGGAACTAGTCAGATGCTGACTGCTGACTGAGTCTCAGTGCTGGTTGATGCTAGCTGTCCCAAACAATGGCCCAGGCTATTCTCTCACTGAATTGAATAATCACATAAAACCAGTGACAGACAAGATCACATACAGCCCATGATATCCTGAGGAAATTCAGACAACTTCACAGGTGTATCAAAGGACAGAGAAGAAAACGTCTGTGCAACACACAATATTCCATATATTTACACTCTGCTTTCTTGGCTAATTATGAGAGACAGCTAGCTCTTTACCAATTACAGCTTTCTCTCTTCTCCATTCAGTCTTTTCTAGAGAATGAACTACTGAAGTAGCCGATTGAATTCTCTTGCTGTTAGGCTTCCATCCAGAGAGTGCAGGCTTCCTTCAACTCTCCCCCCAAACTACTATGAGCTCTTTCTGCTATATTTCTTGAGATTCTCACACCATCTTATGTCTCCTTCCTTGCTAATGTGCTCTTGAATAGGTTTAGCCACAGCTATGTTCCAGGGGTCTTTGACTAGAGGATTTGGCACCCCACTGTTTCTACCATGTGATGATCCCACGTTCTAGGAGATACTTCAGGATTTTGATCAGTATTTTCCATAGTTTGTACTCATACACATATCAGTGACAGTATATAGCTCAATTCAAAGTTCACCAAGATGAAAAGGGCAAATGACCTTATTAATGAAAGGTATAGGTATTTGTTTACTTGAATAGAGTCTATGTTGAAGACCAACATCAGTGTTAAAATTGTTTCTCTCCATCTCTCATTCTTTTGCACACTATATATTAGGAAGGTTCCAGAAGCAAGGCAATCATGACCATCAAAACAGGTACTTCTTTCACTGGCCGAGTTAGATTATATGGCCTACTTCTGCACCCAGTCCATATAGGCCAAGACCTTGGGTAATGGGAACTGCTAGGCTAAGAGCCCGGTCTTCTGAATGGTTTGGAGGGCTTTCAATCAGCAGTAACTGAAGCTGAGGACAGGAAAGTTTGATGTACATGACCCAAAGCCTCTTAGGTTATAAGACCAACTCATGTCACTGTTTATTTGGATAGAACTGCTGGAAACTGTGGGGATATTTTAGCATTGTCAAGAGCTTGTCCAGAGCACTTTAAGATAAGTTCAGATGATTTTCATAGTGAAAGGTCTGTGGAATTAAAAAATAATTGCTAAATTGTGGTAACTATGGAAGGTCAATTTTCCTCCCACTGAGAAATAAGCACACACGAAGTATGCTTCAGTAAAGCATGGAAATTAGTTTTCCCATGATGAGACTGCTGTCCAATGGCTCTGCATAGCTTCCCTTCCAGTCATCCTTGGGTCTCCGGTGAATAAGGTATCCTCTGGGAACATCATCTTTGGTGCTTTAAAGCTCATGGGACTCCCAAATGACAACATTTTATAGCAATATTTTATGCATAATGTTTTCCAGAGTTTCAGGCTTATGCTTTTTTGTATAGTTGCTTGCTTATTACTGTCTTCTCTACTGCTACCTCCATAAGGCTCTGTTTGCCCACCTGGTGCTGTATTTTCCCCATGTTATAAACAGGAGATTGTCTTGATAAATACACTTTACAGCAGAGTACTTTTAAATGTCTTGAGTACTTTTCTGAGAAAGACTATGTTTCATTCTCCTGAAAAGGGTAGACCAACATTCAGAAGCAAATCAGGGAGAGCTCAAGTCTACGCTGCAATGAGGAACAGCTGGCTCCAGCCATGTCTTCTGAAAAACTCTTACAGAATTGTTGCTTGGTGTTTATTAGGGAGGCCCTGATGCCTCTGGAAACACCAGGGAAAGTTTGCATGTTCCATGTCAGGCCAGCTGAATAAGAAATATGTGGTATTTCTTGACTGACAGGACATTTCACATGCTTCTCATTGGTACTGAGGGATATCCTTTTTTATGTTTGTTTGTAGTGAGATGGCTCTTTGTGACAACAAACTCAGGAATTATTCTGTACCTGAGATATTCAAAGTATCATTAGAAAGTATCAGGTTTTAAATTCTGATCCTTTCCAGGCTATCTTAAAAAAATGTACAGTAAAAAATTACTAGTAAAAAAAAAGTGGGCAAAAAATAAAATATGAGGGATTTTTATTATTTAAAACAAATTTATTGTCAAATTGGGCAAAACACCCTCAACTTTTAATTACTATCAATTTTGTGTTTGTTTCTTGCTTTTCATAGTGTGGTAATTTAACTGAGAATGGCCTCCATAGGATCATATAATTGAATGCTTCATTCCCAGTTGGTGGAACTGTTTGGGAAGGATTTGCAGATGTGGCCTGATTGGAGGAGGTGTGCCACTGGGGGCAGACTCTGAGGTTTCAAAACCCTACATGATTCATTTCCAATTAGCACTCTCTCTGCCTAGTGGTTGTTGTATCTCAAGAAATAAATTCTCAGCAACTGCTCCAGCACCATGCCTGCCCACCTGTTACTATGTCTCTGCCCCATGATTGTCATGGACTCTAACCTCCTGAAACTATAAGCCCCAGATAAACTCTATCTTCTATAAGTTGCCTTGGTCAAGGTGTCTTACTACAGCAATAGAAAATTAACTAAGACACATAAGAATCATTCTTAATACATAACTGATACTTAGTATTTGTAATGGCAGGGGAACATTCCCAAGACATCAGCTCACTACACACACATGTATGTGAAACTTATGACAAATGATTGTCTTTCCTCTTCACCAAACATTTGCAGTAGACACAAGAAAACCAGTCTCAACAAGTAAATCTGTGTTTATAGAATACAATTTGCCCGGGTGACATAATTATTAGAATTTTAAAAATTCAATAGAAAATATGAAGACATAATCAGTATAAAATAGGCAACAGATTGAATAATTGATCAGTATTTTAAAACTCCATACCTACTCTCCAAATGATGATCCTGCTTATTAGTTAGTTATCTAATGCAGTGTTTAGCCTTTGAACTATATACACACAGCAACAAAAACAGACTCAGCAGGTTTATTTACATTTATTTGTGCATATATATACACACAGGATATACACACACTTATACACATATGCATAAATGTAGCAAATATAATGAAAGAAAAAGAGGCCTTCAGTTTGAGAGTGGAGGTGTGTGTGGGGTAAAGGAGGGTAGATGGGAGGGGCTGGAAAGAGAAAAGGGAAGATTTAATAAGGCACATTTCCTTTTAGTCTGGAGCATGGAATTTCATTATCCTAAGAATTTAGGTCAAAAGAAACAGCCTAACTGAAGATTTGTAACATAGTGCCCTCTTACAGCAAATGTCAGATCATAGGGATGGTAGATGTGACTGGGTGAAGTATTTTATAGATGAAATGTACCTTGAGGCTGAAATCAGATTTCCTTTGACAATGTGTAGAAGAACAGATCTGTGAGACAACTGTGTTACCTTAGTTGTGACATTTGAAAGGAAAGAAAGAAGGAAGGAAGGAAGGAAGGAAGGAAGGAAGGAAGGAAGGAAGGAAGGAAGGAAGGAAGGAAGCTCACTAAACACCCTCCCACTTTTCCAACAGTGGGAGATTAAAACTTGAATATTTCAAAGGTAGACTGGCGTATTAATTAAAAATAAGACTGACATTTGAAGCATATTTCAGATTTCATGGCAAATTTCATCATTCTAAATATAGTTTCAAATTAATTATGACACATTTGGTGCTAAGCTATTTCAGAATTCAAAACATTTCCATCTTGGAATGGTTGCAGCAAATTAAGGTACTTGATCAAGGCTGCAGAGAACGGGGGGGGGGGCTGGATTTAATATTCTGCATCTCCTCATACCCTGCCTTTAGCTTTTTTTTTCTCTGCAGGATAAGTTGGGAGAATTATGCAAGGTGATAGCATTTTAAGTGTAAGTGGGATTTGACATTTTAGGTATAAATAAGAGTGGCTTATCTTCTTACAGTGTAAATCACTCATGACCTGTGATTAAAATAAAGACCAGAGAAACGTGTGTGTGTGTGTGTGTGTGTGTGTGTGTGTGTGTGTGTATGTGTGTGTTTCCTCCCATGTACACCAAGGAATTACATACGCACTTACTGTTACCAACACTATTTTACTCTTTTCCACTTTATTGTCTCATTACAGGGATTGATAATGTTATTTTGTGCAAATGATTACTGCTTAAGTACTATTTTTCAAATACAGCTAGGAGCTGGGGGTTTGTGACTGTATAGCAGCCATACCTAGTCTTTTGAAGTACAGCTAGAGTTGAAAACTGAGTTTTTGTTTTGTTTTTTTCACTATTTCATTTTCTTATTGATCTATTTGTCATACTGAAAAAAACATAACATATAGTATATGAATGGATTGTTTTCGTAACATTACTAAAGAGAAGTGGTGAGAGGGTTGGTTGCGAGGAAGGAGCTGACTGAGAAAGGAAGACTTCTGAGCTGGAAAGGATGCTTCATTTCAGCAAAGCTTAAATCATGCCACCAAGAAGTGAAAGTCACAGAAGGTAGCTCAGGCATACTCAGCAAGCTGGTTATAGAGTTAGCCCAGACAGTCAAAATAGATGAATTAGTGTCTTAGTTAGGGTTTCATTGTTGTGAAGACACACCATGACCAAGACAACTTTTATAAAGGACAACATTGAATGGGGCTGGCTTACAGTTTGAGAGGTTTAGACCATTATCATGATGGGAACCAAGGCAGCATCTAGGCAGACATGGTACAGGAAGAGCTGAGAGTTCTACATCTTGATCTGAAGTCTACCAGGAAAAGTCTCTCTCTCTGCACTGGATGGAGCTTGAACACAGGACCTCAAAGTCCACCTACACAGTGAGACATTTCCTCCAACAAGGCCACATCTATTCTAAAAAGGCCACACCTCCTAGTAGTGTTACATGTGGGCCAAGCATTCAAACACATAAGTATGAGGGTCAAATCTCTTTAAATTGCTACAGTTAGGTCTGTCATTTCTTTATCAGTGTACTATTTTGTTTGATTGTGAAACCAGCCTGTCTGAGAGATCACCTTGAGTTCCTTCTGTTTCTAAGATTCAGGAACTGTTAACCTCAATCAATAGACTAACTCTTGAGTCTTTGATTTTTGAAGCGAGGGTTCTCAATTTAAACTCTGCAGGCCTCTGATTCATCTCCGGAAGATAGAAGAATTGATTAACTTAATACAAATTCAGTGGATTTCTGTTTGGAACAGGTCATGGAGAATAGATGGATAAAGAGTTTCTGCTGTCATGGAGCAGAGTGCCCATCTTATCCACTTGTTCAGTTTTTTTTATGTTCCAAAAAGTGTTTATCAAATGCCAGTCATTGACAGTGCTATAGTTGCTATGGAGATATCAAAACATATTTCTGGGGCCCATAAGATGGCTCAGTGGGTGAAGGTACCTGCCGCCAAGCCAGAAGGCCTGAGTTAGACACTAGATGTTGGAGTATAGGTTCACATTTTTCTACTCCATCAATTAAATAATTATAAGACAAGGAGGAAGTTCAAGTTAAAGCAAAACATAAAAGGAATTGGCAGTTGAAATAGACTCCTGGGGCAAGGAGGGGCCCCAGGCCTGGGAGTCTGCTGACTTCAAGAGGAGCTGTGTTTTCTTGGGTTTAAGTACCTACACTCAGTAACTTTCCTCTTTTTTCTCTATTGTCTCTTGTAGTTCATGGGTCTTTTCTGGCACAGAAAATATATTATTGTTTCACTCCATGTTTGGTCATTTACTTTTTTGGTAAGGTTCCTGTCTCAGGAATTTAGAAACAGCTGGTGACTGGTTAGAATTTGGGATCAATCAAGGTGGGTCCCTGGCTCCCTATTGTTGGTATGGCAACAGGGAAAGAGAAATTTGCACCAGAAGAGAGGAAATAGAAACATTTTTTATCCTTTTTTCTTGTCTTCTTCCTCAGGACCCATGTGATAGAGGAGTATCAATTCTTGAAGGTTATTCCCTAATTATGTATTCAGTGATACAGACTGAAACATGTATATATACATGCACATCACAGTCACACACACACACACACACACACACACACACACACACACCACATGCACTTTTGGAGTGGAGAAAAGCAAACAAAAGGCCAAATAGGAGTATTAAAAATGAACCAGAAAAGCATGGTGTTTTATCTTTAATAAAGATCTTATGAAAAAGTGACATTTGCACTGAATCTTAAAGCACAAAAGAAAGTGATCATGCAGAGAAGAATCCAAATGTACATAAATAAGAAAATCAGTATGAACATCTTTCTGCTGCCCACAACTTGGCCCAAGACAGAGCCAGTGGTCCAGACCCCCTTCCAGACCCAGAGATAGCTTAACTTCCAGAAGGTCCAGCACAACAAGGCTCACGAGCTAAAGGAGGGACAGGATCCAGTCAGAGACAGCAGGGCCAGTTAATACCTGTGATAACCAGATGGCAAGAGGCAAGGGAAAGAACATATGCAACAGAAACCAATACTACTTGGCAACATCAGAACCCAGTTCTTTCTCCACAGCAAGCCCTGGATACCCTCACACACTGAAAAGCAAGATTATGATGTAAAATCCTATCTAATTAAGATGATAGAGAAAATACAGAAGAACGAAGGTAAAAAGCTAGAAGCCCTTAAAGTAAAAACACATAAATCTTTTAAAGAAATACAGGAAAACACAATCAAACAAGAGAATAAATAGAACAAAACCATCTAGGATCTAAAAATGGAAATAGAAACAATAAAGATATTACAAGGAGAGGCAACCCTGGAGATAGAAAACCTAGGAAAGAGATCAGGAGTACAGATGCAAGCATCAGCAAGAGATATAGAAGTGAGAATTGCAGACATAGAAGTAACCATAGAAGATATTAATACAACAGTAAAGGAAAATGCAAAAATGCAAAAAGCTTCTAACCTAAAAACATCCAGGAAATTCAGGACACAATAAAGAGACCAAACCTCAGAATTACAGGAATAAAAGAGAGAGAAGATTCCCAATACAAAGGGCCAGGAAAAATCTTCAATAAAACCAAAGAAAAAACTCCTCTAACCTAAAGAAAAAAAATGGTAATAAACAAGAAGTCTACAGAATAAAAGATAGATTTGACCAGAAAGCAAATTCCTCCAGTCATATAATAAACAAAAGATTAAATACACAGAACAAAGATAGAATGTTAAAAGTGGTAAGGGAAAATCCCCAAGTAACATAAAGGGAAACCTACCAGAATTACACCAGACTTCTCAACAGAAACTCTAAAAGCCTGAAGATCCTGAATATATGTCATAAAGACCCTAAGAGAACACAAATGCCAGCCCAGGCCACTATGCCCAGAAAAACCCTCGATCACCATAGATGGAAAAACCAACATATTCCATGGAAAAAACAAATTTAAACAATATCTTTCCACTAATCCAGCTCTACAGAGATAACAGAAAGAAAACTCCAACACAAAGAGGGAAAAAACCAAAAGGAAGAGAACCACTCAAATATTAACAACAAAAATAACAGGAACCAACAATCATTGGGCTTTAATATCTCTCAACATCGATGGACTCAATTCCACAATAAAAAGACATAGTCTAACAGGCTGGATATATAAACAGGGCCCAGAATTTTGTTGCATACAGGAAACACACATCAGTGACAAAGACAGACACTACCCCAGACTAAAAGGCTGGAAAAAATTTCCAAGCAAATGGTCCCAAGAAACAAGCTGGAGTAGCCATTCAAATGTCCAATACCATAGACTTTTAACCAAAAGTTAACAAAAGAGATATGGAAGGACACTTCATACTCATTAAAAAAAATCCACCAAGATGAACTGTCAGTTCTGAAAATTTATCCCCCAAATGCAAGGCCACCCACATTTGTTAAAGAAATATTACTCAAAGCTCAAAACAGACATTGATCCTCACACAATAACAGTGGAAGACTTCAACACCCCACTATCACCAATGGACAGATCATGGAAACAGAAACTAAACAGAGACACAGTGAAACTAACAGAAGTAATGAACCAAATGGATTTAACAGATATCTACAGAACATTTTATACTAAAACAAAAGAATATACCTTCTCAGCACCTCATGGTACCTTCTCCAAAATTGACCATATAATCCCACACAAAACAAGCCTCAACAAATACAAGAAATTTGAAATTATCCCATGCATTCTATCAGATCACCACAGAATAACCTTGTCTTCAATAAGAACAAAAACAACAGAAAGCCCACATACTCAAGGAAATGATAATGCAGTCAGGAAGAAAGAAATTAAAAACTTTCTTGAATTTAATGAAAATGAAGGCACAGCATAACCAAACTTATGGGACACAATGAAAGCAGTCCTAAGAGGAAAATTCATAGCACTGAGTACCTACCTAAAGAAATTGGAAAGATTCTATACTAGCAACTTAACAGCACATCTGAAAACTCTAGAACAAAAAGAAGCAAATACACCCAAGAGGAGTAGGCAGCAGGAAGTAATTAAATTCGGAGCTGAAATCAACCGATTAGAAACAACAGGAACTGTAGAAAAAATCAGCAAAACTAAGAGTTTGTTCTTTGAGAAAATCAAGAAGATAAAGAAACCCTTTGCTAATCCAACTAAAGGACACGGAGATGGTGTCCAAATTATCATAATCAGAAATGAAAATGAAACATAACAACAGAAACTGAAGAAATTCAAAAAAATCATCAAATCCTACTACGAAAGTCTATACTTAACCGAACTGGAAAATCTAGATGAAATGGATGATTTTCTAGACAGATACCGAGTGCCAACTTTAAATCAGGACCAGATAAACAATATAAACAGTCCCATAACCCCTAAGGAAATAGAAGCAGTCATTAAAAAAATCTCTCCAGGGCCAGGTGGTTTTAGTGCAGAATTCTCTCAGACCTTCAAATAAGATATCAAGCTATTCCACAACATAGAAACAGAAGGAATGCTATCTAATTCATTCTGCAAAGCCATAATTACCCTAATATATAAGCCAAACAAAGATCCAACAAAGAAAGAGAACTTCAGACCAATTTTGCTTATGAATATTGATGCAAAATTCTCAATAAAATTCTTGCAACTCGAGTACAAGAACCCATGAAAATGATCATTCACCATGATCAAGTAGGCGTCATTCTAGAGATGCAAGAATAGTTCATATATGTAAATCCATGAATGTAATCCACTATATAAACAAACTCAAAGAAAAAAAATCACATGATCATCTCATTATATGCTGAAAAGGCCTTTGACAAAACATAACATGGCTTCATGTTAAAAGTCTTGAAAAGATCAGGAATTCGAGGCTCATACCTAAACATAATAAAAGCAATATACAACAAATCAACAGCCAACATCAAATTAAATGGAGAGAAACTTGAAGCAATCCCATTAAAATCAGGAACAAGACCAAACTTCCAACTCTGTCTCTATTTATTCAATATAGTATTCAAAGTTCTGGGTAGAACAATTAGACAACAAAAGGAGGTCAAAGAGACAGAAATCAGAAAGAAAGAAGCCAAGATATCAATATTTGCAGATGATAGTATAAATAAGCAACACCAAAATTCTACCAAAGAATTCCTACACCTGAGAAACAACTTCTAAAAAGTGGCTAGGTATAAAATTAACTCAAACAAATCAGTACCCTTCTCTAAACAAAGGATAAACGAGCTGAGACATAGATTAAAAAAAAAAAAACCTTCACAATAGTCACAAACAATATAAAATATCTTGGCATAACTTTAACCAAGCAAATGAAAGATCTGTATGATAAGAACTTCATGTCTCTCTAGAAAGAAGAAGAAGACCTCAGAAGATGGAAAGATCTCCCATGCTTGTGGATTGGCAGGATTAATATAGTAAAAATGGCCATCTTGCTGAAAGCAATCTACAAATTCAAATACCCAACAGCAGGGAGATTGAACCTGAAGAGATCACCTCCAGTAAATAGACATGGCCCCCCAGTGGAAGGATGGGGACACTCATGAATCTAAATATTTTTAACCTAGAATTGTCTCTGTCTAAAGAAAATGTAGAGACAAAAATGGAACACAGGCTGAAGGAAAGGCCATCAAGAGACTACCCTACTGTGTGATCCATTCCATCCGCATACACCAACTCCTGAGACTATTGGTGATGCCAAGATGTGCTTGCAAACAGGAGCCTGATATAGCTGTCCTCTGAATGGCTCTGCCAGCACCTGACTAAGACTGATGCAGATACTCACAGCCAACCACTGGACTGAGTCCAGGGACCCCAATGGAAGAGTTAGAGGAAGGTCTGAAAGAGCTGAAAGAGATTGCAACCCCACAGGAAGAGTAACAGTATTAATTAACCAGAACCCTCAGAGCTCCCAGAAACTAAATCACCAACCAGAGAGTATACATGGGCCAGTCTATGGTTCTCACTATATATGTAGCAGAGGACTGCCTTATTTGGCTAGCATCAGTGGGAGGCACTTTGTCCTGTGGAGGCTTGATGCCCCAGAGATTGGGAATGCTAGGGGGAGAGATGGGAGTAGATGGGTGGGTGAGCACCCTCTTAGAGGAAAAGGGAAGGGATATGGGGTGAAGGGTTTGCAGAGGGAAGACTCGGAGTGGGGGGGATAACATTTGAAATGCAAACAAAAAAAAAATGGAAAATCAGTATGGCTGTTAGAAACAGGAGATGACCAAAGGAGAAATAATTTTAAAGCCAGGCAGACATGCAAGGGCATTAAGGATGTGGTATGCTGAGTTCAGTAGATTCTCCATTTCTGGTAGGGGCAACAATGATGGAATCTGATTCACATGTGAACCATCTTCTTGGCTCTTTGAAGGAGTACTGATAGGAGGGTCAGGAGTGAAGTTATAAAACCAGCCAACAGTTTGTTGCAGTAGCGAAGGCAATAATTCCCAGCATCTGATGAGGGCAGGGCAAGTGGGAAGCCTCATTGGACTGGAGAGGGTGGCATTCTGATTTTAAAATAACCAAATTTGCCAAGGAATTGTATCTTGCTTCATATCCTTAGTATTATAGCTTGACTCTTCAACCTTTAACAACCATACGCTGGGTTGTTGTAGTCGCTTCGCCGAAGTCCGCGGCTCCAAGAACCGGCTCCATCATTTCCCGCCGCCATGAAGTGGATGTTTAAGGAGGACCACTCTCTGGAACACAGATGCGTGGAATCCGCGAAGACCAGAGCAAAGTACCCCGACCGGGTTCCGGTGATAGTGGAAAAAGTCTCTGGCTCTCAGATTGTTGACATCGACAAGAGGAAGTACTTGGTGCCATCCGACATCACCGTGGCTCAGTTCATGTGAATCATAAGGAAAAGGATCCAGTTTCCCTCGGAGAAGGCCATCTTCCTGTTTGTGGACAAGACAGTCCCACAGTCCAGCCTAACTATGGGACAGCTTTACGAGAAGGAAAAAGATGAAGATGGATTCTTGTATGTGCCTACAGCGGAGAGAACACTTTTGGCTTCTGAGGCCCTTGCTGGGCTAGGTGCACCCTTCTGCTTGTGTATCTTGTAAATAACTGACTGTTCTCAGTTACACCGCCAGAGCCTCCACACAGACCTACTAGTGCCTTTGTAACTGGATTTATTTCTTAATATATTGGAAGGTTTTGTTTCCTTAGATTAGTAAATTATCATACATTTTATTTTCAGTTTTTTTTTTTTTTGTGCACTGTCCTCATGGCCATATGCTCCAGGGAACCTGTCTTCTGGGAATCATATTTAATGAAGACATAATGAAGAGCGGTAGGTGTGGCACTGCAGTGGAAAGGAGGGATGACGCATTGTTCTGGATTATGTCCGATGTGTTAGATGGCTAAGGATAAAAGCACCCAAATTAAATCTTAACAATCAGAACACTCGCTTCACTAGATTCAGCCAACTGCCAATCATGTTGGACTGAGCTAATCTGTTCTTTCTGAGACTATTAAGGTAAATAATTAACAATAAAGCCTCCTTATAAAGGCAAAAAAAAAGAAAAAGAAAAAAAAAAAGAAAAAGAAAAACCATACGTTGAACTTTCAACCCATATCACTTACTCTGTGATTGTATTTGGAGATAGGGGCCATAAAAAAAATCCAATGTGATCACAGAGTGAACCCAATCCAATTATGACACAGATGATAGACCTTAATCTTGTTTGAGAAATTAGAACACAGAAGGATGACCTTTAAAAAGTACAGTGAAAAGACATCTGTGAGCCAGGAAGAGTGAACTCTAATCAAGGCCAGCATCTTGTCAGAATCACAGCCCCTAAAAATATGAGGAAATAAACTATTGCTTAAGGAATCCAGTGTATTGTGCTGTGTTATAGCAGCCTTAGAAAAGAAATACACTTTGTATGTAGGGGTTCAAGAAAAAGGATAAAACCAAGGCTGACCCCAGTGTTGGGGACATACAGTTGGATGGAGGGATGTTGGACATTTCCTACTTGAGGCAGTGAAGCAGCGGAGCAGGCTGCCAATTCCTTGGTTTGCTTTGTGCATCTAAGGCTCAGGGGAGGCTGTTTAGTTGGAGAAAAAGTAAATATGATGTCATGATGCAAGGCTAAAGGAGTAGATGAATTGTCTAGGGAGAGAACAGACAGAAACAACAGTTTAATTCTGAGCTCACAGGAACTACTTGAATAAGCAAAGCAAACTAACAAGAATCATTGGAAGAATAAAGGACTCCAGGATATTTCAATGTACCAAAGGAAAATGGCACATCTAGGGGAATGGACCAAATGGTGTTTTCTGCTAGTGATTTTGAACAATGGACTATTGTTTGAGTTTTTAGAGGGGAGATATATCCCAGGGAACATTTAGGCATGCAATGAAGACAGGAGGTAAATACAAGGCTTTTTGAAAATTTTGAGGTGGGGAGGGGAAAGAGGGAGGGAAGGGGAGGGAGACAGAGACAGATACACAGAGAGACAGAGAGCACCAGAGGGTTAATTTGTTATTTTTTTTTTAAGACAAGAGATGTTACACAACAGACATATGTTGATGTTAATCAAGGGCAACAGAGGAAACACAAAAATTGATGCTTTTAGAGTATACAACAGGGAATCAGGAAAAAGAAACCTTTCAGCAGTTGTGAATGGTTATAACTTGCTTAGCCCAGTGGCAGTAACTAGTTACTCAGAGAAGCAACCCAGAACACCTACAGCACTCTAGCATACTGACTACTTGGTAAAGGTGATGCGTGAGCATCACTCTGGCCATCCTTCCTTTCCAAAAAACAGGAGAGGAAACACTAATATAAAGTCTGCTCATAACAGCATGGAAGCAAAAATCACGACCTAGGAAAATCTGGGCAAGAAAACCTTCTAAACTCATATTCCTAGTTAGCCGTTACTTTATCCAAGTAACCACCCTCATTCCAGCCCCCTTTCTAGTGACATTTCATTATTCACCATGTACTCCAGTCAGTGCATGAGTGTCCCTGGTTTTCATTTTCTTTTGAAACTCTTATATAAAATTTGAATTAAATAAATATATGCAATTATTTTTCCTTCTGTTGATTTTCTAATAGTTAAAGCATAAGGTTATGTCTATAAAAAGCAAACCAGAGAAAACAAAGGTACCATTTTGCTTCTTCTATACCAGTAAAGGGAACGCTGAAGATGGAGATAATTCTGGAGAGCTTTTCCTTAAATATATTGGCCTAACCTGGGAGAGGCTGAAGTTGGAGGGAAGAGTCCCAGGATGGTAGGACAAATGTGAAATCACTAGTCTTTTCAGATCTAATCATCAGTGGCTAGTGGATGCTGATTTTAAAGACGGAGTAGTCCAGACAACAAAGACTTACTGTAGAGCTAACTTAGAGAGAACAAAGATGTTGGCAAAGAAATTAGAAAAAAATGTTCTTCTTTTGGCTCTCCTATTCTTATTACGCACACGCACACACACACACACACACACACACACACACACACACACACACACACATTGCAAAGTTTAACAAGTCTACTAGAGAAAATTGCCAATGCTTAATACAAATTGTTTGTTGTATTTACCTTTCTCCAAAGGTTTGTCTGGGGATTTTCCCCAGGAAATACAATATGATAAGCAGAAACAGAAGCACATGCAGAAAATTTCTAGTTGTGGTATTATCTGTACAAACAAAATATCGGAAACAATAAATGCCTTAATAGACTAATTGAGCAAATTATGTTTTAAAACAAAGTGTTTTAAACACAGTTAACACAGAATGAAGGAGGAATAAGAAGGATCTTTAGGATTTTTTTTTGTTGTTGTTACTGTAACAAATTCTTGAGATAATCCATCTTCTAAGGAAGAAAGACTTCAGAAGTTTGAATCTATGGTTTCTTGGCCATACTGTGTTAGGCCTTTGGTAGCACAGTGCATTACATCAAGGCCAGTATAAAGTGGAAGAGGGACTCTTTTAACTTTGGCCATGAAACAAAGGAAAAAAGGAAGATAAATGTTTGCAGTCCCAATATTTTCTTTGAGGATATCCCTCGTGAACTAGTGAATCTCTGACCTTACCTTCTACAGGTTCTACTACATCTAGACAATGCTACAGGTTGAGAAGGAACCTAGTCTTCAAAACATGGGACTTACAGGGACATTTCACATCCAAAGTTTATCACCTTGAAATTGAGTATCAACAAAGTCAGATAAACATAATCGAGTAACAGGCTCATAACATATCTATACCAAATGTAAATTAGACCAATTTGTCTTTCCACAATGAGTGTCTTAGTTACTTATCTTGTTTCTGTGATATGATATCCTGAAAAATGCAAGTTAATTAGGAAGGGTTCATTTTGGATCATAGTTCCAGGGTATAGTTCATCATGGTAGGGAAATCATGGTTGTAGGCTTCATTAAATATTGTCAAGAATCCCAGTAAGGTGAATATTTGTGTATAACTCATATTCTCCCTTTCGTAGAGCTCAGGGTTCCACCAGGTTAGAGCTTTTCAATCAAGTTATCAAACTTGTTAACAGCAATTGTGGCAAGGCCACTGTATTACAAGTCATCTGATGAGCTGTAGCCGAAGCTGTAAACAGTGTCACTTAAGCAGTATTCTTACCTAAAGTGTTTTACCTGGCAGGTCTGTGCAAGAAAAAGCAATTAAATATACTGATAGATATTTTCAAATTTTCCTTCAAGATAGTAAGCTATTTTAACTCTCAAAGTTTGCCTATTCTTCTATTGCATCATTTCTAATGATCCATATAAATTTTCATTCATCTATGTTTAAGTATTTGTTCTCAATCAGTGCACCAATAGGCACTTATTCCATTTTTATAATCTGTTTTTGATTTCACCTGAATAATTTACACATATTTCAAATTTTTGTTTACTTATAATTATCAATCCTTTCCTCTATGGTTTATAGAACAGTGATTTATTAATGTGAGGACGCAGAAGGGCAGAGCTTTTACTGTGTCTTACAGGATGCAGAATCATCTGACATGTAGATACAAACAGCCAGTGCCTGATTTGGAATGTTCTGGATTTACTCTGTTTCTATGTACACTGGCTGATCTCTTCATCCTGTCTACTAATTAGTTATTGTCACCCTCATACTTAGATTATTTCTCTTCTCCCTGTCTACTTATGTTAAGACTTCAAGGATCAAACTGAGTTAGACCACACTCTACTTAATTTATAGAACAGAACGTAAGTATGCAACAAAGCATGTGCACACCATAACGAAGGCAATAAAAAGTGTCAGAAGAGTTCAAAGGAGAACTTGCAGCTGAGGTGACTGGGGAACACACTGGGGAAAGAGAAGCATTTAATGTAGATCTGTGATTCTAGATTGATTTTGCATATACAACAAAAAGGGACAGAGATCTTGCAGCATGGAGAGAACAAAGGAGAGAATGAAGAGGAAGTCTCCAGAATAGCCTAATCTGAAGAGAAGGATGAGCACATAAGAACACACCCTGGTTTGGGGGTTTGAGGTCCTGCTTCTTCTAGTCTCTCAGCCTTCCTTGGTGTTTATCCAGACCATGAAAGGGAATGTGGACACTGAAGAGTGTTAACAGACACAGAGAGAATGCTGGGATGTGTCAGCACTGCTATAGCTAGCTGTCTTCTCTTATGAGTCTTCCTTCTTCACTGTTATAGCCCGTGCCTCAGGTCAGTCACCCAGTTTCTCAAATTATACATACTGTATCCTGGCCCAATTACCAGCTTAATAATCTCCAAACTGTAAGATACCACTTATTACCTTAATTTACCTAAAGTTTATAGAGTTACTAAAACAGTTAAGTAGATTTAAGCATCTTCCATGACACGTGAACTTCTGGGCCCATAGCCAGGTAATGACATGGTCCTACACCTATAATCTTGAGGAAATCTAGGAGAGTGACCATTAGAGGGATTTACCCTCATTAAAGTGACATATAATTCTCTTAATCCAGAAGACAAATGTGCTCCCTCTTCCAGAGCACTGGCCACAGCCAGTCCATGTGACAGTTTCCTCCTTATCTCAAAAGCATTGTCACTTGTCATTGTGACTAAATCCAGTTCCTCTCACAGCTGTAACCCTCAGGTCACTGTGATCAAGCCATAGGATTTAAACTCCAATTCTTTTTAGTTTTTGGCTAGGGTTAGTGAGTGGGGATAAATAGAACCTCTTTGAAATTTGCATATATCCCAGCTTTGATGTAGGTTTAGATTCAAAACCTCTAAATTTCCCCCAGAGATGACAAATAAAACAATTGGGAGAAAGGTACAAACACCTGCCTTTGTTTAAGGACTGTGTCTCAGTTTTTCTCCTGGATGCTGTTTGGGGAAATTATCTTCATGAGGGTTTTATTGTCCCTGATTGCTTGGAACTGTTTCTTGAGCATTTTCAACAAATTGTTCCAATAAAAGGACTTGCAATAAATCCCCCGTGTTCTGTGGATTCATTGCCTTGTAGGTGTGATCCTTCTTGGAGATATTGCAGCCCGGTGATTCAATGACTTTGTAATTTAAACTCTAACTCTCAACTCTAGAGGGAACTGAACAGACTTTTATTCTTAAAGTAATGACTTAAAACTACCATTCTGATGATGCAAGACTTTCATGACTCCTTTGTCTCTATCGTGTCTCTGTGCCGATAAGCATGTGCTCAAAACTGGGGAAGGGTAACCAAGTCTGAGAGCTGTTTTCAATCAGGAACTAGTGAAGCAACTCTGTTTGTTGTTGGAGAAGAAAAATCACAGGAGACACATGCTAAAAGTGAGGGAAAAAGAAGTTTCAGATGCAACATTAGAAGATCTATGGGGAAGCCAAGGCAGAGGAAGCAGAAAGGTTGTGGGAATGTAGGTCAACAGGCAGGCTGGGTAACAACACTGGTCTGCATCCTGCAAATAACATTAAGTTCTTATAATTGATAACTAAAAGTGAGAGGATTCTTCTTAGGCTTCTATTTACTCTGTGAATGATAGAATTTTCCATATACCTTGGAGCATGGCAAGCAGTCATCATTGGTGCTGAGGAGAATGGTGAAATGAGAAGCTCTGTGCTGGAAAATGGGCAAGTTGAGGGGAAGAACTGAGGTTTCTCTCTTGGAGTAGTGGTTCTGGATTTGTTTAGGTAAAATTTCTTGCTACTGTTTTTATACATAATTTTGGCATGCATACATCTTATCAAAGATAAATTCCAGTAGCAAGTGTGAGCCCAGGTTGAGTGTGATAATCTACAAAGGCATATAGTGGTTTGGAATGTTGACTACACTGTGAGTTTAAGGAAGAACAGTACATTTTTGCTTACCATTTCAAAAGGCTCAGCTCAATCCTGGAACAGTGTTTCATAACACAATGTGTGAGGAATCAGAGGAGAGGAAAAACCAAGGTTCCTAAAGGAACGATGTTTACATCAATGATCATGGCATGCCATTTGAATAAGAAGATATAGAAAGAAAGGAGCACACTGGGTTGAGGCTTAGCATGGAAGGCTTAGTACATAAGAGGTTCTGGAGAGGCCAAGAGGGAATAGTTAGAAGCCATCAGTAAAGAGGCATTGTTACATGTGGTCAATCCATAATTTGGAGATCAAAACATTTGAAATAATATTGAGGTTCACTGAAATATGAAGTGAATGTAAATTTTCTGTATTGGAGTTAGAAGAAAAGGTTTCTGGGAAAGGTGCACCCAAGAAAGTGAGAAATAAAAGCTTTTCATTCCTACTAGTGTGACTTGAACAGGTTAGGACTAAGCATAGAGTTTGTGTTTGTGTCTCAATGACCTTCTGTGTACTTGTAGTTTGGTAGCTGGTTGTGAGGATGTCTCTAGGCCAAAGAATTATGCAGGATGTGGAGACAAGTTTGGGTCATCACCAAACACGGGCTTTGTAATTTTCACATCAACTATCCCTACTCAGAAGGCTTGCTCTTCCCCTGGTTCAATTATTTTGAAAAGATCTAGAAACATCACGAGGCAGAATTCAACTGGAGGTAATAGGTCACTGCTGATGGTGGTAACTGTAGGGACAGGGATCTCCCGTTCCTGTTCACTTCCTGCTTCTCTGTGTTCTCTTTGTCATGAATTCTTTGCAGCTTCTACCACCAGGACATGCTACCCATGGCCATGGAACCAAGGCTTGTGGAGTTCGATCTCTGGATCCTTGAGTTAAAGGAAATCGTCCCCTCTTCTCCATTGTTACCTCATGTATTTTTGTTGGAGCCGTGAAAACTAACACATGGGACGGGCTACTCAGAAGGGAACCAACAGAAGCAGAAGGATAACAATAATACAAACCAAAAGGGGCAAGTGGCCTGAAGGTAAGGGAAATACTGAGCCTTGGGGAGGACTGTAAACATCCTCCAAGAGAAAGGAGAAAAATGACATTGAAAATTAAGCACTGCAACGCCAGGCTCCGTGGAGTGCACGGTGGCATGTACCTTTAAAATCAGTATGCAGGAAGCAGAACAAAGCAGATTCCAGGCCAGCCAGAACAATAAAGTCAAACTCTGTCTCAACAAACAAAACTAACATGTCCTAGAAAGTCGAACAAATTTGATAGCTGAGGTGAGAAGCTACGCTGAGGATCACAGACAGCATCTCAGACGTGAAGGAGATACCTTGCTTGGACTCAACCTAGGCAATGTTATTTTCTTGTGGGCCTGATAAAAACCAAGCCAAGCCAAGCCTGGCCTGCAGATGGTAGTTAATGAAAACAACCACTTGATAGGAAAATGTTTGCCTGGAAGCAATGCTTGAAAACACATGGTCTTTTGTCTTTGAAGATGGGCTTATTACACTTTAGACTCTCTAGGTTGGGATTAGCAGCCAGAAAGAAGAATCTCTTTATTTTCCTTCCCTGGTGGTGGTAGCTGATTAGCCTGCATAGTCCTTGGAAAATAGCATTGCAATGCTTTGCAAGTCCAGAAATAACATTTCTTTAAGGGCCCATCAGGTGAGGACTGAAAACCAAATAAACATATTTATCCTAGGCTAGCAGCAAGCCAATGCATCTGAGATTGGTATGCTACATGCATTTCAGGAGGATTCTTCTTAAGAAAACAAAAGGCACGGTTTAAGCAATACTGTGTTTTGACCCAGGCACAAGGATGCTGGTGTTTCAGGTACCCTCTCTCTCATATACTTGTCTGGGCACATCTCACATTATAGGATAAGGAGGACCTGAGCCGGCAAATCTAGAAGTAGTCTCCTCCTTTATCAAAACCATGCTTTGGCACCTAGGACCCTGATACCTTTGTTCAAGTGGTGTTGATGCTACATTCAGAGTCTTGTTGTATCCTTTTCTTCTGAAAAGACAGGAGATTCACGCTAGGCTGACTGGGGACCAAGTAGCAGCTGTGAAGGCACTTGGCAGAGTTTACATGACGTTGTGACTAATACCATAGACCTTCCCATTTTGTTCTCTCCTCCCTTCCTGCTGCTGTCTTCTGCTTTCTCTGGTGGTGGCTTGAGACAATTAGCTCTGGAGACTGTCTTTCCAGTAGAAACTGTTACTAGTTTTCAAACTTGTGTTTTTATCTCCCTTGAGGTTTATCTCTGTTGTAGAGGACACTCCTTGATACATTTTCAATTTATTAGAGCTTGGCAATTGCAAAAATAACATATTATAGAGGAAACTGACCACAAAAAATGTCTACCTCTTGGCCAGGGCACGTCGACAAAGGGGAGCCTTTGTCTCCAGAAAATACACATTTCCATTACCAGAGCCCATGGGAAGGGATTTGTGAAATGAGAACTTAAGGTGTTCATTACAATTTTCCCCACATCACTCCGTCATTGATATTCAGTTATGGCTGCACATAGCAAGCTAACCTTTAAAAAGTGCAGTGTCCTCTGGATATGGATGTCAAGACCTTTACGAACATGGAAAATTATTGTAGTATTTTAGACCTGCCTATTTTAAATATAGAACTTCGAGTTGGCCTTGTTTACCTAGAGTTTGCTGACCCTGAAGCTTCCAACACGGCCCTTGCTGCTTAAACAGCAGTGAAAACTAACCTTTGCCCTAAACCCTCCTGATCTGAAGCCAGTTTCTTGGAATAAATAATAGTTTTCAGGTGGATGGAGGGAATATTGATGTTGTGTTCTAGGTACATGATGGGGCTCAATGTAAAAACATGTAGTGCCTGGCCATTTCCATAGTGACAACTGGCTTATTGTTCCCACCATGGGCTGGCTCCTTACCTATTTTATCTCTACCCTTCACTGGAGCCCTAGGAGCTAGTCCCTGCTAGCCCACAGAGACACAGAAATCAAGGGTCAGCAAATGTTAACCATTTGGCCAGGGTCTCAGTAGGGCTGAGTTAGGCTTTGAAATCCTATCTGTTTAACCACAACCCCTTGTCTCTTTCCAGGTTTCACACAGCTTTTCTTAGCCTCCTCTTAGTGGGTCTGCTTGGGACTCCATCTTCAGATTTTTCATATAGTGTGTACGTACATCTACTTTGAGGCTTACATGTGAAACATTCATGACAGCAAAGGATGGTTCATATTTAACATTATGTTATCCCATCAGTGTGCTTCAGATAAAATCAATGTAATTTTTCTTTTAGCACCCTATTCTTGCTATGTACACACCCCATCTATACAACCACGTACATTTATACCAACCCATGGTGGTCTAGAGTTGTCTTAAATTATACAGATATTCATGAATATTTGGACTTTTGTCCTATTTTGTTTAAGATAAGATCTCTTTAATCCCAGCCATGCAGGGCAGACAGACTTGAAATCAATGGTTCTCCTTCTCCAACTTCCTGACAATCAGAAGTATAAGCTTGTGCCATGTGGAGCTCTTTCTATTTTCTGATGACAAAATTTCCAAAGCTAATCAATCACTCAACAATCTTAGTATAGTAAGCATCTGAACAAAAGTATCAGGAATCTAAATGCCTCCTCCTTAAGACAATGAAAAGAATTAGAATGTAAAAATCTAAAAAACAACTTTAAATATTCATTCAACAATTGTTTCAGTTTTGGTCATGTTCCACAGGAGAACAAATGCAGGTAAAAGGTCCTGAGAAACAAATACTTATGACAATAGCAAACTAATAAAGCTTCATTTCATACAAGTCAAGTAGGTTTTGTGGAAATTAGAAATGAGATGGGTGACGCTAAGGCAGAAAGATGTGCTAAGGGAAACTAAAACCACAGGAAGGTAAAATACACTCATGACCTCATGGTCAGATCAAAGGTTGTGAAGAGAAAGACTACAGAGCAGAACCAGAGGGGGCAAGGACACAAGGGGGGTTGTTTGTGAATTATCCACAGAAAAGGTGTGTTCTTAGATGTGCTTGAATTCTAATTTACACTGTGCCCTTGTCTCTCTCACTTGACATAATATATTTAAGAGGCAAAGTTTGAATGGGAAAATAAGAATCAGAATTGAGGGACTTTTAAAAAAAAAGTATTAGCCACATTCCAAATTTCTTATAGTAGGCATGTTTTCTGAGTGTATTTCTCTGGAATTTGTTTCAAAGGATAGACAATTGATAAGTCCTATAGAAATGAGTTTGTATCATTGCTCCAAGAAGCAACTGGTTCAATTGCCTTAGTTTATCTGATTTTCAATTTAGGTATATATTTAAGTTTTTAAATCTATATGTTAAATTCTTGCTTTATCTTAACTTCTAAAAACTGCTTTCAATTTCTCCTATGTGTAAGGATTTGATAAAAGTTTATTTAAAATTTGCAATCTCAAATCTCTTTCTTGAGAAAAGGTCTAAATCACTTGTGTAGTGGTAGAATTGTGGATTTTATATTTTGTAAATAGGTACAGGTGATTCAGGTGCAAGACTGCAAATCTATAAGAAATACTAATTTTTGTAGAAGTATCAATAATGGGATTAGTCATCCAGATAGAAAATATCATTATAAAATTCATTTTGAGTCTTTGAAATTTATGATTTTTGGATGGCCTTATATTTGTGGATATGATATAAAGTAGAGGCTTCCTGGAAAAGTTTAGTTATACTGATGAGAAAGGGTGTATATAACTTAGAGTATATTTTTGAGAAGAACTTACCTATGTTGGGATGATTAGAGAGCTGTGGCCCACCTCGTGTGAAAGAGAAGAGATTACTATGACTTCTATTTCTTTTTTCACTTCATTGTCCCCTCCTGGTCTTCCCTCCCACAGTTTCTCATCCCATTCCTCTTCCCCTCTGTCTTCAAGAGGATGTCCTTTTACGCCTACCAGGCCTCCCCACTCCCTGGGGCCTCAAGTCTCTCGAGAGTGCATCTTCTCTCACTGAGGCCAGACCAGGCAGACCTCTGCTGTATATGTATCAGAGATCTCAGACCAGCTAGTGTATGCTGCCTAGTTGGTGGCTCAGTGTCTGAGAGATCTCAGGGGTCTAGGTTAATTGAGACTGCTGGTCGTCCTATGGGGTCACCCTCCTCCTCAGCTTCTTCCAGCCTTTCCCTAATTCAACCACAGGGACCCTGACTTCAGTCCAATGGTTGGGTGTAAGTATCTGCATCTGTTTCAGTCAGCTGCTTGTTGGGCCTCTCAGAGGACAGCTATGCTAGACTCCTGTCAGTAAGCACACCATAGCATCAGTAATAGTGTCAGGCCTTGGATCCTCCCTTTGAGATGGATCCCAAGTTGATCCCAAGTCTGTCACTAGACTGCCTTTCTGTCCCTAAGTCTCTTCTCCATTTTTGTCCCTGCAGTTCTTTTTTTTCTTTCTTTTTTTTTTTTTTTTTTTGAGGGAGGCTGTGGGATTTCAATTTCTTTTATATTGAACTGAGGCATGGATGTAAACTCTCTTTATAAGTCCTTTTCATAGGGAATCTCTGTGGCTCTGAATTTTCACCTCACCTCTAGGGTGTTGAAACACTACTCAGGAAGGGTAACCACAAGGATGCTACCTTGCAGCTAGGATGTTGGGGGAGACAGGCTCATGGGATGCCTACTTGACACTCAGGAGAGGCAAAATACAGCCTAAGATAGCAGTTTTAGCCTCTGTTTCTCTAGGTGAGAACTGGACGGGGAGTTGGGAGGTTCTCAGACTTCTGAGCTTTAAGATGTTGCTGGGAACCATGAAGAGTTGAGAACTGGGGTGAGGGTTAGGGTTGTTCCCATCCTCCCTGTGTTCTCAGACACTGCAGAGGAACTTGAGGACATGGGAATGGTCCCACTGGCCTTCGATGAGCCTGGAGTAGGGGAATCCAGCTTAACTCAAGGTAAGTGCCAGGAGTGAGGAGGGGCCTTCTATGGGAGACTTAGGTGCAACTCAGTATGAGGAAGGCCTCCCCGTATGTCAGTCCTTGATGAAGGAGACAGCCTTTGCTTATCCAGACTGCTTTATTCATAGCGGACAAGGATACATGATTTACTCAGGGTAAATCAGAGATTAAATACTTTTTGGAGGAATGGATGCCCAGGCAGGGAAGCTCATTGGCTAGACACTTGGGGTCTATGTAGACGCCCCATTAGCATGGAGAACTCTGGGTTTCTATGCTACATGATCAGTTGTCATGGTCCTCTTAGTGGGATGTTGTGGTCATCTGCTCCAGGACAGGAACCTGGTCAGGAACCGATTTAACGCCCGACCATTCTCAATAATGAGATTTACCAGGGTCTTAAATCTGCTCGACCTTACCAGTTCTTCTGTCTGGTGACACAGTTCCACTTGCCCCACAAGTCTCTAAGTGTGGAAATAGTCCTTAACTTCAGCAATTTTCCTTAATAAATTCACTATAAACACAAATTGTTATCAGCTTAATCTGACTTTCTTAATCTTTTCTTTATGCTACCCAGAGTTCAGATTCTTAATTAAATAAGCTGATACTTAATACCATGTAACAATCTGTAAACTACTTCAAATATGTTAAGCCTAATTCAAGGTATATAAAAAAATGAAGTGTTCAATGAATTACTTACCTCTTTTTACCTCTTTTTCAGCTACCTAAAATATTTTCTGCAAGTTGCCTATCGCAAGCAACCATTCTTTGTTACATCATTGTCCAGATGTTTCTTTCAGCTTCCCTCCTGGAACTGTTCTTGCTCTGTTGATGTCCCTTCTTAACAGGTACTCAGCCTCTAACTACCCAGTCCCCTTGTGTCTTTATTATGAACAGTAGCCTGCCTTACTTTTTCTCACTCTCTTAATGACACGCTTCTTACCCTGGTCAAGCCCAAGCATCCACTTTGTCTGTCCTGTGCCAGAGAGGAAGAACTGTGTGACGATAGCTAACATAGATAATTGTATAAAACTAAAGCTAGGAGCCCTGAAGGACTTTTGTCTATAATCTGCTTCACTGGTTTCTCTATGTATGACAAGTTTAGCAAATGGGCTTCCCAACATAGGAAAGAAATGGGGAGAATCTTCTCTCCTATGTAGCCACTGCCTTCCAACCTAGTAACAGGAGTTTCCATCTGCTATGCCTTCATAGAATTTCTGAAATATTCTGTGTGTTTTGTCTACTTTCAAACACAGTCTTTGATAGAAAAAAAAGTGAAGTGAAATCCAAGTTCTGAGCTCCCTCTGACTGACCTCTGTCTTGAGGACAGGTGAGAGAACACTACAGGTTATCTCAATGTCTTTCCATCAGTGTCTCTCCATCAGTGTCTCCCCATCAGTGTTTCCCCATCAGTGTCTCTTCATCAGTGTCTCCCCATCAGTGTCTCCCCATCAGTGTCTCCCCATCAGTGTCTCCCCATCAGTGTCTCTCCATCAGTGTCTCCCCATCAGTCAGTGTCTCTCCATCAGTGTCTCTCCATCAGTGTCTCTCCATCAGTGTCTCTCCATCAGTGTCTCCCCATCAGTCAGTGTCTCTCCATCAGTGTCTCTCCATCAGTGTCTCCCCATCAGTGTCTCTCCATCAGTGTCTCTCCATCAGTGTCTCTCCATCAGTGTCTCCCCATCAGTCAGTGTCTCTCCATCAGTGTCTCTCCATCAGTGTCTCCCCATCAGTGTCTCTCCATCAGTGTCTCCCCATCAGTGTCTCTCCATCAGTGTCTCTCCATCAGTGTCTCTCCATCAGTGTCTCCCCATCAGTGTCTCTCCATCAGTGTCTCCCCATCAGTGTCTGTCCATCAGTGTCTCTCCATCAGTGTCTCTCCATCAGTGTCTCCCCATCAGTGTCTCTCCATCAGGCTTCTGCATTAGCTTTTGTCCTCAACAGCTTTCCCCTTTATTATATTACTTCTGGTTTCTTTCAGAAAGGTGGACCATTTTGAACATTGAGGATAACAAAACCCTTTTTTCTTAGCTGAGGCTTGTCAATGCAACACAGAGCTGTAATCTCAAAGGAATAAAAGAGTTTACTCTTGAATCCAATGCAGAATTAGGCTATCCTGAAAAAACTGGTTTCACTGTAAAAGTGCTAACATGTAATTTTATTAGTTAAAGAACACAGAAATTTTTTTAAAAAAAGTTTACTATGTATATTGCTGGGGGACTACAGACAAGTAAGTCACAAAGCAAAGCAGGAAAATGGCTATCATAGGTTTTATATGCTAATTGACACCATTGTTATTTTTTGAGTTGGTGGAAGCCAGCAGTCAGCTATGAATGCATTTTAACAGTTTTCATAGTTAGAAAGATGCTTAATTAGATCAGACACTGGGGCGAGCAATAAATTGGTTTCAAGTGACTAATAATAGCCTCAGATAATTTGGCTTTGTTTCCAATGTTCCATGGTGCTGGAATTCAGTCATTACTAGTCTTTAACACAGGTGTAGCTTTTCCTTTTTCTGAGACCTTGAGGACATAACATAAGGTATAAACTTTCTCACCTGTATCCAGATTGATATGCAAATGCTGGCTGTCTCCTTGAGTTCTCAAGTGACCAGATTTCAGTCTCCTTAGTGGCCTCCTCTTGCAGCAGAATTATTTATACTCTGTTAGAGTTAGGAAGCTCATGTGACCTACCATGGACCCTCCTCCCACGGCTACAATGTTTCAAGGTAAGCCCATGAGAACCCACCACACAGAGGCTCTCCAAGATCTGGAGAGGCACTATTGGTTCTAGGTCCACTTCCTGAGACTGAGATAAACAGAGAAGCAAATATTAAAGACAATCAGAGATGGCCTCCACATAGACTTAACCCAGGATATCCGGTAATGTCTCACATTCACCTGAGACACCAGACTTAGATCGATGTTCAGCCTTTCCTAAGTTCAGAAAGAGTCATAAACAAACTTACTCCAGAGGCAGTAGATCCAGGTGACTTTCTGTCATTTCTTGTTTCAGGTGGAGGTGTCAGAAGCCTCTGGGGTGGCAGGGCTAGAGGTAGGAGAAGTTTGACACTGAAATATCTCAGGTGTACACTCCCTAGGAAATGTCTCTTTTCTGTGCTATCACACTAGAGGGGGCCCCAGACCCTGGAATTACAGTGTCTCAGTCTCTGTAGGAGTCTCTGCGGTCTCCAGAATATTTCACATTAACTTACTAGAGACTATCAACTAAGCCAAAAAAAAAAAAAAAAAAAAAAAAATTGCTGACCAGCAGCTGCATGGGGAACTTGCCCCAATTATGCAGCTCTGAGCTTTGTATTCCTTTGTCTTTCATGAACAGAAACTACATCCTGATTGCCACACTTCAGTATGAATAAGAATTTAAATAAAAATCACATTCTCTGTTTAGCTGTCAATGTTGGGATCCACACTTAATTATAAGCTCTCCCTGTTTTTAGGGGCATTTTTGTTGTTGTTGTTGTTTTTTTTTTTTTTTTTTTTTGCTTATATGTGTGTTGATAAGTATAAGAATGTAATGTTAATAAATATTAGTTTAGTTCTTTAATGTTAAGAATTTAAGCATTAAAATAATAGATTGGTTTTGAGAAGAAGAAGAAAAAGAAGAAGAAGAAGAAGAGGAGGAGGAGGAGGAGGAGGAGGAGAGAGAAAGGATAAGGAGAAGAAGAAGAGGAGGAGGAGAAAGAAGAAGAAGAAGAAGAATTAATTACAAGAAACAAAAAACAAAGTTAGTACATTTAGGGACTTTCCTGGAACTGTGAACTAGGTCTTTGTTCCCATTTTGGAAATTGTTGGGTACCTGTGTCCTGCATTTTAAGGTCAGATTATTGCTTCTACCATGGCATCAGTTGTACTAGATAAGGTCTGGGAACCTGCTATGGGAGATATATCAACAGTCCTTTAAACATAGAGTCTCCTCAACCTTAAAGGTAAATAATTCTTTGAGCAAAGATATGATAAGAATATTCAAGTCTGACTCTATTCCCTGAGGCCATTTTTGTCTTTGTGAAACAATACACATAGTAGGTGTGCTAAATCAACAAATTTCATAATGATCCTACTACACTTTCATACTCTCAGTCTCAACAAGTGAGACTGGAAAACAAGCGTTTGTTAGTGCCCTGTCTTGTTTCGTTTTGGTTGTTTATGTTTGGGGAGCCTTCCTTCCTCATCTCTTGGAACCCATCTACTTTCTAATGTTTTCAGAAGGCAACACTCTGCTATGTTTTTCTAAGTTCATTGCCAAATAATTATCAGATACAAATTCTCACTCCTTTTCTTTTTTTTATTGGCTATTTTATTTATTTACATTTCAGATGCCATTCTCTTTCCCCATTTCCCCTCCCTAGAAACCCCCTATCCCATCCCCCTTCTCCTTTTTGCTTTTATACCATTTTAATAACATGTAACTCTTAAGGTCAGTTCAAGGTTGATGGACAAGCAATACAATAGATGCAAATAGTCAAGGAACAAGCAAGACAATAAATACAAATAGTCGAAGAATAAGCAAGGCAATAAACAAAGTTCTGTGAACACTCTGTGATCATTGTTTCTAAAGGCTTATCAGGATGATCAAAATATCTGAGCCAACTTCACTGTCCTAACCCAAAGTCATTTTCATATCTGAAGCCTACTTCTTTGTTCTAGCCTAATATTTAGATTCCTGCCTAAAATCTCACTCCTTTCCTTTCCTTTCCTTTCCTTTCCTTTCCTTTCCTTTCCTTTCCTTTCCTTTCCTTTCCTTCTTTCCTTTCCTTTCCTTTCCTTTTCTCTTCTTTTTGGGAATTCAATGATTTATTTTAGCTTTCAATTCCAATTTTTATAGTACATCATTGTGGGGAAGTCACAGCTGCAGGAGCTTGAGACCATGGCTCACATCACACCCAGAGTCAAGAACAGAGTGAATGAATATATGCATGTTTAGTGCTCAGCTAGCTTCTCTATTCTCATACAATCCAAGACCCTAAACCAGGAAATGGTGCTGCCCATCTTAAAGCTGGGGCTTCCCACAATAATTAAGGCAACCGGCACAATTCTACACAGACAAACCCATGGGCCAACCTGATCTAGATAAACCTTCTCCGAGACTCCAGGAGAATCTAGGTTGCGGCCAGATGACAGTCAAAGCTTAACGCTTGTGGCTGATGCTCAGCTAACACTGAATTTCAAATAAGCAGCAAGGTCTATTTATTAGTATATGTATGTCCCATATGTATAGAATAGCTTTATTCTTTAAAATTACTTAATATTTATCAGCAAAATATAGGAGACACAAAAAAATATAAGAGACATATTTCTGATGTCTGTATATGAGTGTATATGTGTATATGAATATGTATGTTTGTGTAGACTTGTGTGTGTGTATGTGTGTGTGTGTGTGTGTGTGTGTGTGTATTTAGAGACCAGAGTCAACTTTGGTGTCATTCTTCATGTTCCAAACACCCTTTATTATTTTTTTATTAGATGTCATGGCACATGTGTGGAGGTCAAAGGTCAACTTTAGGGAGTCCTCCATGTCTGGAATGTGGGTCTCAAGGATTGAGCTCAGGTTGTTAGGCTTGACTGCAAGTACCTTTACCCAGTAAGCTGACTCACATCTTGTTTTTATGGGATAGGATCTCTCACCAGCCTGGGGCTTAGACTAGGCTGCCTGGATAGTGAGCCCCATGGATCCTCTTGTCTCTGATTTCCCAGCCTGAGGATTACAGAGACATCCTATTGTGTATAGCTTTTTCCCCCTGCCCCTGTGGATGTGGGGGATTGAACTCATGTCCTCATGTTTGCATGGCAAGCACTTTACCAATTGAGCCACCACCACTCCTTCTTATACACAGTGTGGAGTGTAGTCATAATCTGATGAAGAAGGAGGAGGAAGAAAAGAAGGAGGAGGAGGAAGAAGAAGGAGGAGGAGGAGGAAGAAGCAAAAGGAGGCAGAAGAGGGGGAGAAGGAGAAGAAGGAGGAGGAGGAGGAGGGAAGGAAGGAGAGAGAAAGAAAGAAATAAAGAAAGAAAGAAAAAAGAAAGAAAGAAAGATGTCTACCATGTCATTCAGCTTCACACAGCTTTCAGCTTCGAGCTGAAATTGTGCCAATAATAGAAAATAGCCTACTCTCTTATGTCTGCATTCCTCCCTGCATTTGAAAGGAGTCTTTTATGCATTTCCCACTTTTCACTTTGCTTCCTATACTCCTAGTCTTCCATCATTTCACAGATGTCAAATTTTCTCTCATGTTTTAATGAAAAATTAAATAACATGTTAAGAAATTAAAATAGGCAAATACAGCTGTGTGCAATCTGCCCTCCTCTTTGTTTCGGAGGAGTCACCCTTTAGCTAGAGTTTACATGGCTACGTTTCTGAGGTTATCAAATTGGAGACAATGAGAATTTGAAGTTTATCTCAGAAAACAAGAAGCGGCAACACAGGAGAAGGTGGCTGGGCTTTTGGAACAGGGCTACCAAAATTTAGAGGATGCAACAATTTAAGTACAAATTTTTTCAAGGCTAGTCTGCAATCCAAATACGATGTATAGCTTTATAATATTTAGTCTTCATAAACACTAGTAGTATAGCCTGATATTTAAAAACTAGATAGATTTATTTTTATCTGTTTTTATGTTTAAGAAGCCCTCAAATCAACCAACTGGAACAAAGAAGTAAATTGGCCTCACACACTGACGTACTCAGATCTGATTGTTTAACTGAGTTGAGTTAAAGGACATCACCAAGGACCCCAATTCTTCCACATACTGCTATTCTTTAGATATCTGTTTTCTCAACCTCTTCTTGGCTCTGAGACAGTTATTATCAGTCCATGCATAAAATTCAGAGCTTCCAATTTTGAGAGAAAGAAGCCATCTCTTCCTCTTTCTTGTTCGTGGCCATAAGTTGAGCACACAATGAGTGATCCTGTCACAAATGCTATGTCAGCACATCCCCAAAATGATTGGGGCCAATGACTGGGAGCAAAGATCCAAAATTTCTCTTTCCAAAAGGAGAAATGTGAGTCAGATTGACGAGCATTCTAAGAAACAAAGGATGGGGCTGGAGAGATGGTTCAGCCATTTATAACATTTGTGGATCCTATAGAGGACACAGCTTCAATCGGCAGGACCATCTGGTAGCTCACAACCATCTGAAATGCCAGTGGCATGTGACCCAATTCCCTCTTTTGACTTCTATTGGCAATGGGCATGGTATACAGACATATATATGCAGGAAAAAAATACTCATACATATAAAATCAATACATGTAAAAATATAAAACAAAGGACAACAAATGCTGGTGAGAATGTGAATGTTAAGACCTAGGTAGCCTCTGCATTTTTGACATTACTGTAGCCTTTTTCTTTTATGCCTCTAGCCAGCCATCTTCCATTTTCCAGAGGACCTTTCTCATGCTTGAATTAACCATTAACTGCATATCCTGTTAAGTTCCATGCTTTGGTGGCTTAGAAATTCATCAGACCCTTGCCCTCCTTTAAAGCCAATCATTATATAAAGGCCAGTTAGAACTACTGTGTATAGCTAGCTACAACAAGCTTGGATCTAAACCAACAGCCACAACAGCCCAGCAGCACTTCCTGCACCTGTATGAGGGTTTTAGATTGCAATTAGCCTTTGTGGTTTTTATCTTTATAAGCTGCCCCTGGGAAACAGTCAGGGTCACAGTCTCAGCTCCCAAGTCCGACCCGCATCCCTGATTGATCAGTTCCAGGGTGTGTGTTCAGGAAACTGTATCTGCTTGACTGAGATCAGCGTCTGAGTGATCTGTGGGGTGATTTCTGAACCCCAACACGAGGAAGGAGGAGTACTTACTCACAGCTGATGTCCCTATGAGTTGGTGCAGCCAACATAGAAACCAGTGTGGAGGCTTCTTAAAATAAAAATAAAAATAAAAATAAATAAATAAATAAATAAATAAATAAATAAAATCCCTAAAACCAGAACCATTTGACCCAACTATACCACTTTGAAGTAAGCTCACAAAAGATACCACAGAGATATTTGCATAAGAGTGTTTATTATTCCAATTATATTCACAATAACTGGAAAATGGAATGAGCCTAGATATCCAACTGATGAATGGATAATTGAAATTTGCTAAATATACACTAAAAGACCAAGAGAGGATCCAAAAGGCCTTTCCTTTTTCTAGCATGATTACCTCAGATTCTTTTTTATATATTGGAAAACCAATTAGCACTGTCTTATTTTTTAGGGCTTCTCTTCAAATTACTTCCTAAAACTTACTGAGAGGTAAGAATTCCATGTCCTCCACTTCTCTAAATACCTTCTATTCTGTCTTTATGCCAGATTGGTGGATTAGCAGAATGGGTCAGTCCAGGTTTTCCACAGCTTTGTTTGTCTTTCTGTATGCAGCCATTGAGGAAGTGTTAGAGTTGGCTGTTATTCCTGTTAGCATCATTTCCATTTACTTAGGTGAGCCTTGAGAGACTCATTCAGTCAGTAACCAATGTTCTTTGTTCTAGAAATTTGCCTTCTGTTTCCCAAAGTTTCTCCATCCTCCTTCTCTAATCTGTCTGTTGAGAACTTTTGTCAGACAGATATTGGATCTCCTAGATAAATCCTCATTGGCATTCTTTTCTATTATATTTTAAATACTTTTATCTCTTTTTTCTGTACCCCTATTAGTTCCCGCACTTTTACCTTGCAAATATGACTATTAATATCCAACAGCTAAGGCCTCCTTTCCCCCAAATCAAAGGTGTCTAAGAATCATGCTGACTCCAACTACTAACCCTAAATCAAAGCCTTCTAGGTAGCAACACCCATTTGTGAGAATAGGTCTCTCATATCACCTCATTCTTAAATGAAAGCAAACTGTCAACAAGCTAACTGAAACTGAACTCAGGCGAGACATCCAGAGAGTTGGCTGCAATGCTAAGAGATTATAAAGAAAATACTGAAATTAGAAAAAAATAAATTTTATTTCTTTCATCTAGAGAAACGCAGCAGGACAGTCGTGCATGAAGCAGATGTGTTATCTTTTTGTTCCTCTAGAATTCATATTTCTTTGGGATTGTGCCTGACTTAATTCCTTCCATGAATACTTGTGAAACTAACTTTCTCTGAAAGTTTAGAAAACTTACCTCTTCTAATACTGCCAGGACCCTTTCCTTCATTATTTTGTTTTGTTTGAGATAGTCTCACTATGTATCCTTGACTGGTTATGAAGACTAGACTAGCCTTGAACACATAGAGATCTGGTACCTCTCCCTCCCAGTGCTGAGCTTAAAGGTGTGTTCCACCACATCAGGCTCTTTCATTGGTTCTGAGATAAAATGTCTTTAGGCATTTCTTTCCCATTATTTCAAGGGTTGTATGGGAGAATATAATAAATACATGTACTCAGTACAAGGCCTGAACAGTAAATCAACTCTGATTTCAATATTTGTGCTAGTATTTTTCCATTTCATTTACCAGTTGATGGCCCATCCATTTCCCAAGAGAGAATTTCTTGTTTCCAAGAATTATTAATTAAAGTGCTAGGATACCAAATGCCTCATAGTTAGTGAGCTCCATCTGGGAACTACATTCTGATTTAGTCAGTGCAGAACTGACTGTATCTTGCTCTTGACAGCCTTAGTATTTACAATACCAAACAATTGACAGCATCAACTAAGTCTCACCTGGGTGAGCCCAGCTATATCTAACTTCATATATTGTTAGGAGATTAAATAAGAGGGGAATCAGGTAAAATCCAATGTTCAGATCTATTCTATTGCTGTGAAGGGACACCATGACCAAGGCAGCTCTTGTAAAAGAGAACATTTAATGAGAGCTTGCTTTCAGTTTCAGAGATTTAGTCCATTGTCCTCATGGGAGTATGGTGGCATGTAAGCAGGCACAGGAGAAGTAGCAGAGAGCTACAGCCTGATCCAAAGTTGGGGAGAGTTGCTGGGCTTGACATGGGCTTTTGAAAGCTCAAAGAATCACTCCATCCACAGACTTCCTCTAATAAAGTCATACCCTCTAATTCTTTCAAATAGTGCCATACCCTGCTGGCTAAGCATTCAAATATAAGAGCTTACGGGGGCCATTCTCATTTAACTCACCACAGATGAGAAACAGGAACTTGATGATCTAGTCTATTAGAGATACACACACACACACACACACACACACACACAGAGAGAGAGAGAGAGAGAGAGAGAGAGAGAGAGAGAGAGACAGAGAGAACAGAGAGACAGAGAGACAGAGACAGAGAGAAATACAGGTCCCAAAATGACTTTTTCTGCTATGAGGGTAGGTGAAATTCTTGGCTGAAGATCATAAAATAATAATGAACAAATGAGTTAAAGATCATGGAGTTGTAATCGAGTTTTATTTTGTGTAAAATTGGGCTTATTGATGAAATCTTAAATCTTTGTAAACAAACTTGACCGGTCGAAAACTGTAACTTGTGTCTATATACAGAAATAGGAGATCCATTTTAGGAAGGTGCACTCTATTCTTGCCTCTCTGTTTCACATTCATTAAAGCAACGCAGCCTCTATGGGATGGAAACCATAGTTTGATCACTGTGTCTGTATGACCAAGAATCTGAGACTAGATAGCACAAGGACCTAGGGCAAAATCAAATACTATTGTTCTAAAAGCAAAACAACAAATAGACGTAACAAAACAAAGCAAGAAAATGACTTCTAATGACATTCTAATTTCCTAGATCATTGCCTTGCTCAACCATTATCAGAGAAGCTGATGATGTAGGATCCATCACCAAACAATATACAGAGAGAGAGAGAGAGAGAGAGAGAGAGAGAGAGAGAGAGAGAGAGAGAGAGAGACAGAGAGACACACACAGAGAGAGAGAGAGAGAGACAGAGAATAATCAGCCTGAAATGGAATGGCTCCCTTGCACCAGTCAGGACTCAGGCAACATTGTGGCAGAGAAAGCAGAAAGAGTGGCAGAGAGGATGGAGGACACCAAGAAAAGCAAGACCGTCTAAATCAACTTGATCAAAGCTCATATGACTCAGAAACCAAGGCGGCATGCAGAGGGCTTGCATGGGATGTACCAGGTCCTCTTTGTATTCATTACAGCTTCTAGTTTAGTACTATTATAGGATTTTGAATGTGCAAATGAGTGGCTCTGTTTCTTGTGCCTTCTCTTGGGCTCTTTTCCTGTTTGTTTCTTTTGTGAAATTCTGGTTTGTTAGCTTTTGTTTGGTCTTACTTTATTTTATTATTATCCCTTAGAAGCTTGCCCATTCTTTCAGTGAGAGACAGAAGGGAATTGGATACAGATGGGAGGGGAGATAGAGAAGAACTGGGAGGAGGAGATAGAAGAAAAACCATAATTAGGATATATTATGCAAGGGGAAAAATCTATTTTCAATTAAAGGGAAAAATCATTTGATGAAAAACAAAACCTTGCAGCACAAGAATTACCACTCACTACTGAGCAAGGATCTTCAGTCTGAAAAATACTGCTCCAGTGTCCTTTGAGAAAAAGCATGTCTGTGCTAGATTTTTACTTTAAAACACTCATGAATTAAAGAACACGTATTTACCTTATTTCTGCTTAAGAGACACCAAACCGGTCACATTTCACCAAGTAACTTGGACCCTTTTGGTGCCTCCTACTCTAACTGTACGCATAGTGCCTAAGGTTAAATTGTAGTAGAGAATGGTAGTAACTGGGGTGGGACAGGGATCAGCCAGAGAATCAAAGTCCTCTTAAGCCAGCTTTTTAATTGATGCAAACCTTCTGTTCTGGGATGATAGAAAATAGGAGGTGAAATGGGAATGGAAGAGGCAAGGTGTTGGGAAGAGGCCAGACTTACAAGAATGGGTGATGTAAGTGGAAAGACTGTCCCTGGATCCTCTTCACACAAATGATTGTCCCGATAGGGCGATGGATTATCTGTGTGCTCTGCATATCTCACAAACGACAGCTATCCTCGTTTGCCCCCCTCTCTCTAAGAAGAGAAGTATGTGCAGTTAAACAAGACATCAACTTCCTAAGAATGTTCATCTGGAGCTAGCTCCAGCCTAGGAGGGTAATGAGAGAATAACAGGCCATTAGGGCACAAGCCAAGCGACACAAGGAAGTGAACATAGTACATGTAGTTTGAGAGAAGGCTGCTGCTGACAAGGAATATTTTTTTAAAAAAAAAAAAACTACAAGAAAATATAAATTTCTAAACTGTCTATCATGGTGAAAACATATTTTAGAAAAAAAATTTCTCAGTAATTTTTAAATATTAAAAGCAAAATAAAAAAATATGAGACTCATAATGTTAGCACTTTCAAGTCTAACTACAAACAGAAGATCAGACAATATTTATCTCCCTGAAATGGTTTTGGGTTGAAGACAAGACCAGAAACTTTAGTATTCTGAAACTGTGTAAACCCTAAAACTGTCAGTAGAGAATTCATCGAGAGAAAACCAAAGTTTTAGAAAGAAATATGTGAAAGAATTCTTTTGGAACCCATTTGAGAGACAATGGACGAATAGTCTCAGATGGGTGCTCAAATTGTATATAAGCTAGTTGAGTTTTTAAACTCCAAAACCAATCAAAATCTCTGGGGAAGAGACTTGGGCAGAAATCAACATGGTTCAGAGCTAATATCCAGCCAGACTTGAGGACCACTGCTAGATCCTTGCTCTTCACAGTGTGGTCCAAGGTTGAATAGCAGACCTGCTGCTTGAAAATGTCATTTAAATATCCTAAAACTTCAAACCCTTCATTAGGTGATCCCTGTGCATAGTAAATTAGAAACTCACTGATTGGAGTGAATACATATACTATTAAATTCTGAAACATACAGCTTTCAAAATAATCCCTTCCCCTGTGATTTTCAGCGCTAGCATAAGGCTTACAAAGGCTCAAACAGCTGTATCTGCCTTAGCGCATGAACTCTGTCTTCTCTTAACTGTTCTGAGGTAATGCCCTCATTCCTCAGAACAAAAGTCTGGTTCCAATCTCAATCCTGATTGTGAACATCCTTGACCCTGACCTAGGAAACCTGAGCATTACCAGGATCATATTTATAAATCTAGTGTCCTTGGATAATCTGATGCTGGAAATTTTTCTTTATGTAGTCTCTAGGTTAGGTATCAACAGTTACCCTTAAAAGCCATTCCTCATTGTTTGTCTCAGTTTCTTTGTTTGGATATGTAATGCTACTTTGCATCAGAACCCAGCTCTGAATTTAGCTGAGTGGTTATGGTGACATTGGCTTTCTATGAAAAGCCAATTTTTTGATTTAAAAATTCATAGAATTCTGAACACATAGGTAGAACTAGATGGTGCTGCTAAATGACACACAAGCACTGACTTTTCTAATTAGCCAACTAGTTCATGGCTTCTTGAGCTCATTTTCCCATCTGCTTACTGGAATAGACCTTAATCCATTAAAAAGACTTCTAGACAGAATTCATCCTCTATTCCACTGCAGTCATCGAGCGAGCCCCACAATAGCACCCTTTCAGACCCTGGATCTGAAACCAGACTTCATAAATTTCCTGCTCTGGTCTTTCTTCTTTCTACAGTAGGAAGCTTCATGTCTTATGCTCATGTAAGCTATAATATTTCCGATGGGGTTTGGATTCACAACATGGTCATTGCAGAAACAAAAGGCTTGTGAAAAAATATAGAAGATCTTAGTGTATAAAGACAAGCAAAAAAGTTCAAGAAAAACCATTACTGAACTAGAGAGTATTTTCTAATATATTATTATTATGATGATGATGCTGATTATAACTTATTTGTATTCCTACCATACTTATATAGACATATTCTGAGTCCTAAGGTAAATTTACTCCCAACAAAAGAGTGGAATTTCTACAACTCATCTGGGTAGACCTAGATTGAATTTAGAGAAATATACAACTTTGGTTTACTAAAGAATTCATTTCTTTTCTCTTTTTTAGTTTTTTTATTGTGTTTGTTTGTTTGTTTGTTTATTTATTTATTTATTTATTATTTATTTATTTATTTTTCGAGACAGGGTTTCTCTGTGTAGCTCTGGCTGTCCTGGAACTCACTCTGTAGACCAGGCTGGCCTCAAATTCAGAAATCCACCTGCCTCTGCCTCTCAAGTGCTGGGATTAAAGGCTTGCACCACCACTGCCCGGCAAGAATTCATTTCTTGAAAGAACAATATGAAATCCTCTCCCCCAAACACATAAAACAAACTAACAAAACCCCAAAACCCCAAAAACAAAACAAAAAAAGAGCTAAGTAAAGATCCCAATGGAACTCGAGTCACTGGACCGAGGCATGTACTTGCTTTAGAATTAGAGGTTTTGAATTGAACAGCTGTAACCCATTTGGGCAGTTGTGCAAAACAGAAAGTTGGCAGACCAAACACTATTTTCAGACATTCAAGCATAAGATGTTTGCAGCCAAAGCTTGTGATTAAGAAATCAAATGTTTTCTTTTCCCCTTTCCAACCTGTTCTCAGAATGTGGAAAGTTATGCCATATTTTTTTTTCTGAATCTGTTTGTGGTTATTGGGAATTGACTGTCTCCTCAGCCACTGGAGATTGATTTGATTCAATTCAGTATGTTTCAATCCAATCCAAATCTAATCCCGACTCAGCCTCATCCACCTTTCTTTGAGAGGAGAGGGTGACTTATATAAAGATAATGAACTCCAGTACCTTGGAGCTGACATACCTGTTGTCTGCAGCTCAGTTTGTCAAATATCCTGACTTTTGTACAATATCACTATTTTTTTTTCCACTCTGGCCTTATAGATCCGTTCTCTAGCCTATCCTGAATCTTAGCATCTTCTTTTTCTATAAGTCTGAGATAATATATAGTATAGATAGTTCTAGTCCCTTTGGGCAGGACTTGCTCCTTTTGTGCCTAACTCCAGTGACCATCTCTTCATCCTAATTCTCATGGGAACTCCTCTCCTGGATGCCTCCCTATGTTATCCTTTCCTTCATTCCTTCATGTCTCATTTTCTCCTCCTACAGCTTGGCCTGACGAGCTTTGGCTTGACCTTGTCCATGTCCCCTCCAAAGGTTTCTTTTCACATATACATGCTGATATATGCATGAACATCTGGAGTGAGATTTTTGTACTACTTCAGTTCTTTATGAAATATGGGGAGAGATATGAGAGAGAGAGAGAGAGAGAGAGAGAGAGAGAGAGAGAGAGAGAGAGAGAGAGAGAACAAGATTAATGAGAGTAAGGCATCAGAGAAAAATGCTTTCATGTTTCTAAAATATTAAGAACCTGATGTGGTCTCATTTGAAGAGTTGGATGTCTGGATTCTATCCCGCTTGTTTTATTTTCTACCTGCACTCCTGCACTCATCCACAGTTCTAAATGGCCTGGCAGCAGCAGGCTGGCAAGGGATACAGTGGGGATGGCTAATGAAAAGTGGCTGTTGTTGCTCCCGACTGTGAGGAGCAGAGGCTGAAGCTCAAAGTTCTATTAACCATGCAAAATATCCAAGATGGGCCTTAGTGATGTCATAAGTACTGAAAATACAGTGAGTCTTCAGTGTCTGTGGGTTCTGTTTCAATAGATTCAATGGACCACAAACAGAAATACTTACATATATATGTACATATAAATACACACACACACACAATACACACATATATATATATACACACACATACATATCAATATATATATACACACACATACTATACATACATACACACACACACACATATAATACACACATACATATACACACACACACACACACAATATATATACACATACATATACATACATACACCACACACATATATAATGTATATGTATACTTATATACATACATATATGCTGTATTAAAAGGTAAGACTTCTTCCCTTGTCATTTCCTGATGTTCTCATTGGGATTCTGCTGCTGTAATAAAACTACAAGCAAAATAAACTTGGAGAGGAAAGGGTTTGTTTGGCTTACACATCCATATCACAGTCCGTGATGTAGAAGAGAAGTCAGTGCAAACACTCAAAGCAGGAAAATCGAAGGCACAAACTGAAGCAAATGGCATGAAAGAGTTCTGCTCACTGGCTTGGTCTCCATGGCATTCTCAATCTACTTTCTTTTACCACGCAGAACCATCAGCCCCAGTGGTGGCACTGCCAATAGTGGGTTGATCCCTCCTAGTCATTAATCAAAACAAACAAAACAAACAGAAAACAAACAAACAAGCCATCACAGATTTGCTTATAAGCCAATCTAATGGGGTCATTTTTTCCCCATTGAGGTTCCTTCTTCCCAGGTGACTCTAGCTTAAGTCAAATTGACAAAACACTAATCAACATATATAACAATGCATACAGCTGCTATTTAGAGTATTTACATTGTCATTGATATGATGTACTTACTGGTAAGTGCATATTAGCCCAAAAGCTCTGAATATCCATGATACAACTCACAGATCATAAGAAGTTCAAGAAGAAGGAAGACCAAAGTGTGGCTATTTCAGACCTACTTAGAAGGAACAAAATAATCATGGGAGGTAGAGGAGGGAAAGACATGGGAGGGAAAGAGGAGGGGGAGGGAAAAGGGGGCAGGATCAGGTGTGGGAAGAGATGGGGGAGATGTACAGAGGGTCAGAAAATTGAAAGGAGATATGTAGCAGTGGGGGATGGTGAACTGGGGGTAACCACTAGAAAGTCCCAGATGCCAGGGAAGCAAGAGGTTCCCAGGACTCAGTGGAGATGACGTTAGCTGAAATACCTAAACAAAGGGGTGACAGAACCTGTAGAGATAGAACCATATCCAGTAGAGAGGCACAGCCCCCAGTTCAGGGATGGAGCCACTCACCCATCTGAAAATATTAACCTAGAATTATTCCTCTCTAAAGGAAATGCAAGGACAAAGAATGTAGCAGAGACTGAAGAGAAGGCCATCCAGAGATTGCCCATCCAGGGAATCAATCCCATCTGCAGACACCAAACCCAGACACTATTGCTGATGCCAAGAAGTGCTTGCTGACAAGAACCTGGTATAGGTTGTCCCTGAGAGGCTCTGCTGCAGCCAACCATAGGACTGAGCATGGGGACCCCAATGGAAGAATTAGGGGAAAGACTGAAGGAGCTGAAGGGGTTTGCAACCCCACAGAAAGAAAAATGATATCAGATAACTGGACACCCCAGAACTCCCAGGGACTAAACCCACCAACCAAAGAGCACATACACATGGGGGGACCCATGGCTCCAGTTACATATGTAGCAGAGGATTGCCTTATCTGGCATAAATGGGAGGGGAGGCCCTTGGTCCTGTGGAGGCTCAATGCCCTAGTATAGAGGAATCCCAGGTCAGTGAGGAGGGAGTGGGTGAATGGGTTGAGGAACATCCTCATAGAAGCAGGGGGAGGGGAATGGGATAGAGGGTTTGCGAAGGGGAAACTGAGAAGGGAAAGACATATGAAATGTAAATAAATAAAATAACCAATAATAAAAAGAAATAAGTAACCTAGAAACAACATGCATCCTAGGGAATATGTGAAAGCTATGTGCAAATGCTACAGTATATTTTTAATGTAAGGTATTTGAGCATCCACAGATTTTGATTTCTATAGATATTCTTGATCACTAGGACAACCGTATTGCTTTGTCAGTGATAAAGAGATACTTCCCATTCCTCCCTTCCACTTTTTTCCCTCTAATAATTTTTTATTCAATTTACATTCTGATCACAGCCCTCTCCCAGTTCCACCCTTACAAATCCCTCTCGGAGAAGGAGGAGGTCCCCTTGGGTTACCATCCACCCTGGGACATCTAGTTCCAGCAGGACTAGGTACATCCTTTCCCACTGAGGTCTAACCAGGCAGTCAAGGTATTGGGAAGGGGATCTAATGACAAGGAACAGAGAACCAAGACAGCCTACACTTCACCTGTAGGGGTCCCACATAAAGACCAAGGTCCACATTTGCAACAAATGTGTAGGTGGCCTTAATCTAGCCCCTGCTTGCTCTCTGGTTGGTGACCCAGTCTCTGTGAATCCCATGGGCCCAGGTCAGTTGACTCTATAGGTCTTCTTGTGGTGACCTTGACCCGTCCAGGTTGCTCAGTTCTATACCCCAATCTTCCGCAAGACTCCCAAGCTCCATCTGACATTTGTCTGTGGGACATATGCCATGTGAAAGAGCCAACCCATGACACTATTAATGATACCCTGCTATGCTTGCCGACAGGAACCTAACATAACTGTCTCCTAAGAGGCTTTATGCAGCAGTGGATGGAGGTAGATACAGAGATCCATCCTCCCTTTCTGACATGTTGCTCTGATCACCACTACTAGTTCCTGTCATGTTTTCCCCTATTAAAGTCTGACATTCTGATAAATGAGTTCCAGACTTGGTACCATGTTAAATTGCTGGGGCCAGCCGCAACAGTGAACAGGTTCCAGAGAGAATGTAAGGATCAGGAGAAGAGAAGGTACAGTTATACACCAAAACGGGAATGCTTTGCAACTCTGACTGACTAGCAATCAGAAAATATCTTTTATTTATACAGGTTTCAAAAAACATTTATGATTTCAAAATATGCAAATCATATCATTTCGTTCCAGGGATACTTACACTTTTCTATTATGCACAGGGTTACAGGTTAAAGCACAGGTAGAAAGATTTTATTATCATTAACATCATATCCTTATTACTAAAATTCTACAAATCATGTTAGCTTAAGCAAGCAAGCATATAACATCCTATTCTCAGGCTGTCAGCACTTTGTGGTTTCAAGATGCTTAGAGAATAGACTGAATCTGAATTAGTCCAGGCAAATCACCCTGTATATTATTAACATTTAATGGCCAATCATGTTTCTTGAAAATTAACCTATGTCTGAGAACTCAGGCTTAGGAATTGTAGCTGATATTTGTCTTTATAATCTTATAATAATTCGTTTAATAAAAGAATTCATTTGTTTCTAAGTAATTAACATTATAGCAACCTGGTTAAACCAGTCTTTCTGAGCATGACAACTCCTTATTCTTCTTACACCACCTACACCTGCTGTTATAGTATCCTAGTCATTCTAGCTAGTTGCTGAGTTCTTACTAGGAGCTAGTATACATGGCCCTCTATCTTAAAGGTTCTATTTGTAAAAAATAAAAATTCTAAATATACTGTAAAAGGAGTTCTGTGCTCTGATCTGCTGTCCTTTCTCCTTATCCTGCTGAACCTTGTCAGTCTCCTCTGAGTTCATACTGTTCTAATTATTTTGTTTCACGAGTTTGTTTAGATAGCAATCTCCAAGGCACAGAGAAGACTCCCAAATAGGGTCAACTGAGGGAACTGCCTTGAAAGCAGGCGGTAGTACATTCAGGACTTTCTCAGGGGAATACAGAAACAATTTTGCCAGAGAAGACATGGGTGAATCATTATGCTAATTGTCCCCCAAGAGTGTAAGACTCAAAGACTCAAACCAAAAGTAAAGGGCACCAGGTCACCGACTGCAGCATGTGGTTCAACTTTGCTGGTACTTTGTTAACAAGCTATACTGGTTTCATGACTCTTCCCCTTCCCCTAAGAAACTGCTGTGCCGTGAAATACTATATAAATTACTCCACACTGATCACTGTTAGCTGTCTGTCATAAGAACATAGTGCTTGGAGTCTCTTAGGAGCCCAAAGGAAAGATAATACCTTCTTATGATCATTTTATGAAGCATTACCATTATATAATATTCTATAAAATGAATTATTTTTATATAAATGTAACCAATGAATTAATCCAGTTGGTCTACTTCTTTACCTTTGATAGTTCCCAATAACCACATAAAAAACCCAAGATTTATTTACAAGCTTCTGCAGCAATACCTGGGCAACATTGATTCATATTAACCCCCTAAACTAAATGGCCACCTCCCAGCCATGATCCCATGATGCTTGCATATTATTATTGATATGGCTCTTTGAAGTTCAGATATTTTTCTTATAGTATCTTTTTGGACCCTCTCCTCCTCATGGCCCTTGATCTTAAACTCCTTCTCCCTCTCTCTTCCCCTGGCTGGTAGAAGTTACCACCCTATTCTCTCTTCTGCCCAGCCATTGGGTGAGCAGCATTAATTGACAAGGCAGTGAATAAATGGTAAGAACTGTTTACAAAAACTTGAGATAGGGGATTCTTGACCTAAGCATCACAATGCTGCCATGTCCAGAATGAAACAAGATATGAGGGCAAAGAATCCAGCACTTGAATAACATAAACAAAAGATAAGCTTTACACAATGCACAAAAACATTATGCCTACAATAGCCTACAATTCTCTCTCTCTCTCTCTCTCTCTCTCTCTCTCTCTCTCTCTCTCTCTCTCTCTCTCTGTCTCTCTCTCTTCCTCTCTGTTTTTTCTGAGTTTTTCAGTATTTGAAATCAATCTCTAAAGGATTCATTATGGTCTAATGAGAAACAGGTGACTATCACTGAGCCCACCTCAAAAGCATATTTGTTCTTTCCTCTCTGGACCCCATCTCCAACAGATCACAAAGATCTTCTCCCCCAACCTTTCTTCCCCCAACTCATCCCATTATCTCATCTTTCAATACCAGCAAGCATTCATTTGGAACATACCAGCTAGGCAGAACAGCAAAACAGGTAAACTAACCTAAAACCACCACCATTCCCTCTTCCCCTATAAGTCCAATCCCCCAGTCTCATTCCCAGTGCTACAACAGTACACCAACTACAGCATGTCTGCCTCCTACCCCATCCACATCTCCCATGTACCCCACAGTACATCTCCTCCTAACCACCCTATCACCTATTTGATCACTTTATTCTAGCCCCCACATCCAATAGGCACACTCTGCTAACTCCAGCATCAATTCTCCCAGAGCAACAAGTAGGTTGAAGGCAGACCTACATCTCTCCTGCTGCTCCTGAGACCTAATCCTTCCAGTGTAATTCTCAAGTCTATAGCAAGAAACCTGAAGCAACATCACTTTTCTTTTGACTTCATACCAAACAGATCATAAAGACCTCCACCAACCTTCCTTCCTATAACTCATCCCAATATCCCAGCCTGTAACACCAGCAGGTATTTCATGTGATCACAGCAGCTGAGCAAGGCAATAAAACAGGCAACACATAGCCATCATATTCTCTGAAAATCCAAAGAGAAAACAGAAACCAAGGAACAAAATACTCAAGAAAGACCAAACCAGAAACCAGCACTTAGACATATAAATACCTCAAACTTAGATACCACTGTAAAATCAGAGTAACAGCCAGTGCAATATATCTCTCCACTAGAGCTCAGCTGACCTACACAAGTTCTGAATATTATAATATAGTCAGAGAACAATCAAAACACCTTGAAACGAAGTATACGGAGATGATATAGAAAAGATGAATTTCATGAAGACATGAAGATAAATGAAAAATTCCTTAAAGAAATTCAGAAAAAAACATGTGAAATTGATAAATCCATTAAATAAACCCAAGAAATCACGAGCAAAAAATTAGATGAAATTAATAAATCTCTTAAGAAAGCTAATAAAACAAAAACAAATAGTAGAAGGAAACAAGTAGAACTGTTTAAAACCGGAAAATGGAAACAGAAGCAATAAAGAAAAAACAAAGGGAGGGAATTCTGTAAATGAAAAGTTTAGGAATTTGAACAGATTCTAGAGAGCCATTTTTACCAATAGAACACAAGAGATAAAAGAGATAATCTCAGGATTGAATATATGATAGAAGAAATGGATAAATCAGTTAAAGAAAGTGTTAAATCTAAAAGATTCTTGAAATGAAACATCCAGGAATTGTGGGACCTATAAAAAGAAAAAAAAAAAAAAAAAACAAAAAAACAGGATGGGATTAGAGGAAGAAGAATTCCAACTCAATTGCCCAGGAAATGCTTTCAATAAATTTATAGGAGAAAAATTTCCTAACTTAAAGAAGGAGATGAGTATAAAAGTAAAAGAAGTATTTTTAAGATTAAATGGATTGGGTCAGAAAAGAAAGTCCCCTTGCCACATATTAACTAAAACACTAAACATACAGAACAAAAAAAAAATTAAAATTTTCGAGGGAAAAAGACCAAGAAACATTCAAAGGCACACTTATTTGAATTATACCTGAATTTTTAATGAGACTTTAAAATCCTGAAGGGCCTGGGCAGATGTGTTACAGACTCTAAGAGACTACAGATGCCAGCATAGACTACTATATTCAGCAAAACCTATAATTACCATAGATGAAGAAAATAAGATATTCCACAATGAAGCAATACTGTTTAGAAAATGCTAGAAGAAATATTCCAAACCAAATAGGTTAACTATACTCATGAAAACACAGGAAATAATGTCACAATAGCAAAATCAAAAGAAGGGAAGCACACACATACACACATACTGCTACAACCACCACCAAACCCAACTACATTACCACCACCAACAAGAACAAAATTAACCATCATTGGTTACTGATATTTTTCAATATCAATCATCTCAATACCCTTATAAAAAGGCACAGGCCAGCAGAATGGATACAAAACTAGGATCTATCTTTCTGCTTCATCCATGAAACACAACATCAAGGATAGACATTATCTCAAGAGGAAGAGTTTGGCAAATATATTCCAAGAAAATGTACCTAAGGAACAAGCTGATATAGCAATTTTAATATCTAACAAAATATACTTCAAACCAAAATAAATAAAGAGATAGAGAAGGGACACTATTACTCATCAAAGGAAAAAAATACACCAAGATGATGTTTCAATTCTTAATATCTATGCCTCAAACACAAGAGTATACACTTTTGTAAACAAACAGACAAACAACCCCCAAACAAAAACAAAACAACAAACAAACAAAAAACAACCAAACAGAAAAACACTACTACAACTCAAATCACATTTTGACCCTACCACACTGATAGTGAGAGAGTACAACACCCGACTCTCACCAATGAACAAGGAATCCAGATAGAACCTAAATAGAGAAATACTGGAGCTAAAAGATAATACAAATTAAATGAACCTAACATATATTTATAGACCATTTATCATGAACACAAAACAATATACCTTCTCAGGACCTATTAGAACTTTCTCCAAAATTGACCACATATTCAGACACAAATCAAGTTCAATTGATACACGAATATAGAAATAACCCCTACCTCCTATTAGACCATCATAAACTAAAGCCAGATATCAACAACAGAAACAGTAGAAATCTTACAAATTCATGAAAACTAAACAATCTCACTACTGAATTAAAAAACAATGACTCAAAACAGAAATAAAGAAAGAAGTTAGTCTTTCTAGAGAAAATGAACACACAGTTTACCCAAACTTATGAGTTACAACGAAAGCAGTTTTAAGAGAAAAGTTCATAGAACTAAGTGGCTACATAAAAAATTGGAGAGATATCATACTAGTAATTTAGCAGAACACTTGAAAGTTCTAGAACAAAAAGAAGTAAGCATACTCAATCAAACTGAGATCTAAAACCAATAAATTGAAATAAGAAGTACAATAAAAAAAATCAATGAAACAAAGAGGGGAAAATTAACAAGATAGACAATCTTTTATCCAAACTAAATATTGTTTTTATTTGCATTTTCCTGATGACTAAGGATGTTGAATATTTCTTTAGGTGCTTCTCAGCCATTCGATATTCCTCAGTTGAGAATTCTTTATTTAGCTTTGTTCTCCATTTTTTAATAGGGTTATTTTGATTCTCTGGAGTCTAACTTCTTGAGTTCTTTGTATATATTGGATATTAGCCCTCTATTGGTTGTAGGGTTGGTAAACTTTTTTCTCAATCTGTTGGTTGCTGTTTTGTTCTATTGACAGTGTCCTTCCCTTACAGAAGCTTTGCAATTTTATTAGGTCCCATTTATCGATATAGATTTTAGAGCATAAGCCATTGGTATTCTGTTCAGGAAAATTTCCCCTGTGCCCATATGTTCGAAGCTCTTCCCACTTTCTCTTCTATTAGTTTTAGCGTATCTTGTTTTATGTGGAGGTCCTTGATCTACTTGGACTTGAGCTTTGTACAAGGAGATAAGAATGGATAATAGATTTGCATTCTTCTACATGCTGACCACCAGTTGAACCAGCACCATTTGTTGAAAATGTCTTTTTCCCCATTGATGGTTTTAACTCCTTTGTCAAAGATCAAGTGACCTTAGGGTGTGGGTTCATTTATGTATCTTCAATTCTGCTCCATTGATCTACCTGCCTGTCTGTATACCAATACCATGCAGTTTTTAATCACTATTGCTCTTAATACAGCTTGATGTCAGAGATGGTGATTTCCCCCAGAAGTTCTTTATTGTTGAGAATAGTTCTCGCTATCCTGGTTTTTTGTTATTCCAAATGAATTTGCAAATTACTCTTTATCACTCTGTGAAGAATTGGGTTGGGATTTTAATGGGGATTGCATTGAATCTGAGAATTGCTTTTGGGAAGATGGCCATTTTTACTATATTAATCTTGCCAATCTATGAGCATGGAAGATCTTTCTATCTTCTTAGATCTTTGATTTCTTTCTTCAAAGACTGGAAGTACTTGTCATACAGATCTTTCACTTGCTTGGTTAGAGTCACACCAAGGTATTTTATATTATTTGTGACTATTTTGAAGGTTGTAGTTTCCCTAATTTCTTTCTCAGCCTGTTCATTCTTTGAATAGAAGAAGGCTACCGATTTGTTTGAGTTAATTTTATATCCAGCTACTTTGCTGAAGGTGTTTATCAGGTTGAGGAGTTCTCTGGTGAAATTTTTGGGGTCATTTAAATATACTATCATATCACCTGCAAATAGTGATATTTTAACTTCTTCCTTTCCAATTTGTATCCCTTTGACTTCCTTTTGTTGTCTAATTGTTGTGGCTAGGACTTTGAGTACTATATTGAATAAGTAGGGGGAGAGTGATGAGCCTTGTCTAGTGCCTGATTTTAGTGGAATTGCTTTAAGTATTCAGCACCCCTTCATGATAAAAGTCTTGGAAAGATTAGGAACTTCAAGGCCCATACCAAAGCATAATAAAAGCAATATATAGCAAACCAGTTGCCAGCATCAAACTAATGGATTTCTAATGAGAGATAGAGAGGGAGTAGATTCAAAGAAGAGAGGGCTTATGGGGAAATTAGGTGAAGTAGAGGAGGGAAAACTATAATCAGGATATATTGTGTGAGAAAAGAGTCTATTTTCAATAAAAGAAAAAATTGAGAAATACAGTATTTGTGCTGGTGTCTGAGTGTATGCTCATGGTGATTGACACTTTGGCTAAAATCTGGAGAGGTGGGTGGCAGTTCCCAAAGAACATTTGTCAATGAAGGGCTAGGAAGGGATCCTGGGCAGACCAAGATAGTATCTTCTATGAAGTCATCATCACTTTCCTCCTCATCCTACTGTGCACTGCTATTATTCATTATTTCTATCAGAGGAAATGGTAACCAACTTTGATTGGCTGTCAGGTGGGTTTCTAGGCATGGACACATTTACTATCAGAGGGGAGCTAAGGTGTTACTTAATGAATGGTAGGTACATTGCCTTGGTTGTATGAGGCTCTCATTCTAATGCCCGGAATTGAAGGATTGTAATATGGGAGCAGAAGAGATAAGGAGAAAGGTACAGATATACATGTTTGGTAAGAGTAGTTCCACTTGGCCTGTTTGACAATAAAACAAAAAACAAAAAGTAACAACAAAAACAAAACCAAAAACTATAATAAACAAAAAAGCCCTTGGCATCTCAAGCAACAAGATATATGGATAGCAATTCTTTATTGGAGAGTAAAAAAACTTCATAACAATCTTACCATGAACATTATTTCCCATTTAAAATTATTTACTACATGGTATTAAAACTTTATAGGAAAATGTTTTAGACATGCAGAGAAGTCAGGGAGAAAGCAACCATACAAATGGCATTTTACTCAAAGATATTTATACCCTGTACAATTCAACTGTACAATCTCTATGATCACTTAATGGATATGTAATATGTGTATATATACATAATGAATACATACTTAATATATATAATGTATATACATATCTATATGTAATGTATATGTATATATATATACACATATGTATATGTAATCCATATATAGTGCAATTCTTGGACCTAGAGCACAAAGGCATCTTTTAATGATTTATTTTTGTAAGTCACATCTTTGGAAATAAGATGCCAACAAGGATATATATTTTTTTGGTTAATATAACTCCATATACATTAAAAAACATCCATAATACTTTTCTAGTTCTCTATTTTCTGGCAATACTTATTGGTGTTTATTATATAATTGGTTTACTTAAAAATGATAGCTAAATAAAATCACTAGGATAGTGCATAAAATTTCACATGACAATGGATCCTTCTAGTTGATTGTAGACTTGGGAACTCAATGAATGCAGGTGTACACTCAGGCAGATTCTCAAAGAACATTATAGAATTCCTATGGCACATAAATTCCCATCTTATGTAGATCAGCAAGTCATTGCATCTTGATGATATTAAACTATCTGTGAAGACATACATTTTTATTCTCCCAAGTTGTATGCATACAGCTGTCATCATTTCATATTAGCCTGACACTCCTCATACCATTATCCATTATTTAAATAATGGACAAAAATTCATATTCCCTTCGACATAATTTTTAATAAATAAAATGGATTATTGGCAACACTGCAAGAGTTATGGTCATGATCAGATGGAGAGGTAGTGCTAATGTCCACCTCCTCCAAACCTTTTTCCCCATTTATCTTTATTTCCACCTGCGATAGAACTGATTAATTTATCAACAATGAAATTCAGTAACTTTGAATTTTGGAAGAACTAATTTTAATATCTATCCCATGCAATCTACTAGATAGGCAAGAATTATTTGTTATTTGTATGAAGTTCAAATTTTACTGGATTATTTCCTTGAGTTTTCTAAATCTGACACTCATTTCAGAAACCCAGAGTTGACTCATGTATTCAGCATCTCTGTCCTCATCTCCTTTTAGATGTGTCTCAGCTAAAATACCCACAGGCAGGGAACACACTCTTCAATCTATGGTGGAAGCCCATATGCTGGCCTGAAAGCTCTTCTCAGACACCGGTTTACACAGCAGAAACACATGTAAGACTCAAAACCAGTCAGTGACATCAGGAAAATATTTCCTGGACATCCTTGAGGTAATACACTATAGCACACAAGTGTTAGCAATTCTCTTTTTTTTCTTGTCCCCTTCCAATCAGGTTTTCTGTCTCCTAACTCCCTCATGAATCCCTTTCTCCATTATGTTTATTTGCCTCATCCCCAAGATCCTGCTGTTTGACTTTTGAACCATGTCCCAGAACTACCACAAAATTTAAAGGAGGAAGGAAGAAGATAAAGGAACAAACGTGATGATAAAGTGCGTGCCTAGAATGGACGAGGCCTGGGTTGATCTTCAGTATGTGAAAAATTAACATAATGAAATGTTATGAAAGCAGCCTTATAATTATGCATACCACAACACTACTAAATAAAATATTAGTTTATCAACAGGGAGGTTGAATTACATTGAACTTTTTCTAATTTTGGGTCTCAAATCACGACAGCCTGGATTTCTAAAGATGTGCCTTTCTCAACATTGTTTATAACTGTATTGTCCTCAGTGTCCTGTGGGATGATTTCTAATGGAAAATTAATGTAAGAAAGCTCCTTTTCCATATTTTTAGTCTTTAGGGTCATAGGCAAAACCCCAGAAATTATTCCTTATAGGCAAAATTCCATCTGCTGCATCACTCTGGATAAGCCAAGCATGTGTGCAGTAATTCCCCTAAATCCCCACACCACACACTTATTACAACTGCTGAGGCTGGCTATGCTGCAACAACTCCTCATCATAGCAGCTTACAGGTATTTGATGGAATTAAATACAGTCAGCCCCATTCTGTCATCTAGCAGTTGAAGTCACAAGTCCAGGAATCAATACATAATGGAACAGTGTCCAGAAGTTCATTCATGCTGATGGTCATCTGCATGATCTGTGGGTGGCCCAGTATGGTTTCACCATTGGGAGGGGTCAGGTAGAACCACTGTGTCTATCCAAAAAAGATGGAGAATGATACTACTAGTTAGAGTTCTTCATGAAGAATGTTATTTAAAAGAAAGTTTTACCCAGCCCATACCTGGTGACAGGCAAGTACAGATTTGACAAAGCTGCTTACTTTTTCACTTACTCAGAGTAAGTAAGAATTATTTCTGGGTGTAAAGAAAAATATTTGCTCACTTAAATGCTTGTCAATAACACAGTCAAAGCCATAGGGAAAAAAATCAAGAAAACACAGACTAAAACCGCATTTTTTCAGGGTAGATAATAACAGCCACAACAATAATGATAGTTTGATATTAGCAGGTAGTATATCCAGTATTTCAAATAATTAGCCTGTTGTTACTTGAAAATAATTTCAGAGAGAGACAAATGTGATATTTAAAAATATTTTATTGTTGAAGTTTAGGCAGTATCCATCTGGAGACTAAAGAGATTAGTGATTGTAATTGAAAGCAGAAGCAAGCTATCCAGGGCCTTTATATCCAATTTCTCATTTTGTAATGATGGGGCTCTAATTCTGTAGATGAATTAGGTAGCATCTACACAGTAGAGAAACATCCAGTTGAAAAATTGTTAATTTAGCCAAATGATATTTAAAAACACAATATAATGCCAAATTTTTAATGGATCCATTTTTATTTCATGGCCTCGTTCCACATTGCTGATCAACTATTTCCCTGATGACCGATTGTATTTGGCTTGTCCTATGGCTAAACCTTTCATCTAGAATATGCATTCGTGTCATACAAAGATATCATTTGACTCTGATGATTTTGTCTTTCTGGAGTATATTAGTAAGCTACTTTGGTAGAATGTTGAACCCGTCTATGTCAATGAAAAAATGTTAAGCCAAAAAACCTTTTCAAACCTAGACCTTAAGGAAAATGTGCATATTGTGTTCAAGTGCATAAAAGTATAACATTCACATTAACAAAGACTAAATGTGAATTTTGAGGATGATTCTTCTGTAATATTCCTTAGGACTATATGCATGAAGGATATGAATGGAATCTGGTTTACTGTAATTTAAGAAATAAAAAAGATTCTGGAAGAAAATCTGTCATTCCAGTACTAGTTTTATGCTCTAAAAACATGCATATGCAGCCAAAACAATTTATTACTAGGGTGGGTTGGGGATTTAGTGACTGTACTCTTGCAGGGGAAAAAAGCAAAGCACAAGATTAATATTTTAAAAGTTTACTTAGAAACAAAGCACTACTGGCCTCCAAGATACTCTGAACCAGTCTTCCCCTCTGAACAATTTTTACAGACAACTTATAACCTCCCTAAATTACAGGTTGTGGGGAAAATAGGGGGTTATTGTATAATAAAGAATCTATCTGACAGATGTTTAACTCTAGCTAGGCTGGTTGTTGTGACTGTAATTTATGCATAGATACTGCTTCTAATTAAGTAATAGCAGAGGTTGCCTTTGAATTTATGAGGCTATAATCAGCTCCCTTGTGCTCAATAAATGCCACAGCTACAGTCTGTGGTGTTAATTTCACACTACAGTGGGAACTAGTGCTTGTTGCCAAATATACTCATAAGTCACAGGCAATTTGGATTATTACTGTAGTATGTGCTGCATGGAGAAATGAACTAATCATGACCACTTTCTAAAGTCATTATTGAGTGTTTGTGTATGAGAACTCTTTCGACATTGATGAGGCATAGAGTGATAGCTGGTCTTTTCCCCCAAATCAATTCCAGATAAAATGTACATGCTCAATTCTCTTGGAAAAAACAATATAAGCAATCCCATGCATCTTTAGCTATCTGGCTAATACAGTACATGTAAACTTGAGGTTTTCCCTATAAACTACTTCTTGTGTGTTGGTCCTCGAAGGATGATGCTTGTATGGGTCATTTCAGTATGGATATTTCATGAGTCAACCTGAACAGATTTGATCAATGGCACAAGCTTGCTGAACCTAAGGTGTTGACTCAGGCACTTTCATTGATCACTTCCTTAAAATGTCACATGTACAAACATGAACAAACTATCTCAAATAAACAGAGTAGCTGTCTTCATTTTACCTCTGACCTTTGTCTCAGAAGAGTTCTTTCTGCCTATTGGGTTTTGTGAAATCCTACCTAGGACAGAAAAGTATTCTACAATTTATCTTACATTCACTAGTGAAGTAGCTTCTTACTGCCAGTGGTGATTGTATTCAAACAGTATCCATTGGTTATAAGGGGTTTTCATGAGTGCAAGATAAACTGTTAATTCCATAAACAGCATGCTCTGGCAGAGACCACAGGATTTTGTTGTGAGTCCATTTATATCATTTCCTGAGAAACCCACTAGGCTCTGGTGCAATCAACAACATAATAGGAAAATTGTTTTTCTCCTTCAAAGCAAGCACAAAAGGCTGATGGCTCATTGTGTGATGTGAGACCTGACAAAATCAAGATGCCAAGAGGGACAGAAAGTGGTCAAGGAGTCACTGTCTGATTACACGTTTCAAATAAAGTGACAGAAAAATTGGACATTTCCTATATTGCTTTTCATGCTCTCTTGAGACAAAGCTCTTCATATACCTGAAATATCTTCAAGTTGAAACTGAAGCCCTCTTTTGGTAACATGCTGGAAACGTGTACAGGAGTTACACATGCATGTGCGCATGTGCCTGTTCATGTACATGAGGAGGAGTTAGGGAAGAGTGTCCCTATTCCTTTTATTAATGCTTCATGGGCAGTTATGAACTCAAAGTGACATATAATTCATGTGTTTTCTTCATCTAACATGCTACACAAAAGGGAAAGTATATTATTTTTTATATAGATACATAAATAAACACCAATACAGTAGCATTATAGGAGAGAGGTCAGGAAGTAATTAGATGAGCCATATTACATAACTGTTTTAATTGGTATAGAGGGCTTACTTCTTGGAAGAAAGATAGAGAACTTTAACACATCTTGCTTATGGAATAGTCAGAAGTAACGATCAATACATAATGGCCAGAGAGATGAGTCAACATGAACAGATTTGATCAATGGCACTGGGCACTGTCTCTTCTGCAAAGAAATGCTGGGCAACATTGTTAGGTGATAGCTTCTGCTGCCTTCTACATCTTCCAACACCCCAGAGTTCATGCCATAGTGCTCTAATCTTCCTAGACTCTAAGAATGACTTGCTGCCAAGGACATCAGGAGAACCACAGGATGTCTGCAACCTCTGCTCAGAGATTCCTCAGCAACTAATTCTATCCTCCCTCCTCACCTCTTGACACTCATGAGTGCTAGTCCCATTTCAGTATCAGAACCTTCTTTCTTCCTTGTTCAATTGAGTCTTTTCACCATATATAATCTCCAGATATTGCCAATGCCCACTGTAGTCTAAGAATGTCCTTTGATTGAAAGCCACTGGCCTAAAGCAAGAAGGCTCTCCTAGGTGCTGGAGAAATGCTGTTGAGAGCCCTCAGCAGGTAAAGGGGCTTGCCTCAAGGCTCCTGAGCCTTTTTCATCTCCAAGACCTATGTGATGGAAGAAAAGAACCAATGCCTGTAAGTTGTCTTCTGACTTCCACAGGCATGACATAGCACATACAAGGTAGAAGAGAGAGAGAGAGAGAAGAGAGAGAGAGAGAGAGAGAGAGAGAGAGAGAGAGAGAGAGAGAGAGAGAAATGGATAGACGGATAGATGGATGGATAGATAGATAGATAGATAGATAGATAGATAGATAGATAGATAGACACAGTCAATTAAAATGAAAATAAATAAGAGCAAGTTTCTCTAGAGAGGGCCAGTTGTTTGCTGCTCATGTCCGTACCTGTCAATGTTCATGTGTGTCTCCCGCTGCAGTATAAGCTCCCCAGAGGAATTGTACTTTCATAATTATTAGAGTTTCCAAGCCTTTTTTTTTTTTTTTTTTGTCTCTTTGTAAATAGTGTTCATTTACACATTGGCCCAGAGAAGGAGAGAAGGAGGCAAAGAAAGAGGAGGGAACCACATGGGGGCAAAGGCAAACATTGAGGTAGCAGTGGAAGGAAGGTGGGAGGGGTCACTCCCAGAGCCTGTTTTCCTTGACTGAGTTGGATCATCTCTAGTCCATTGTTCTCTATCTGGACTTACTATATTTATCCTTTCCTTTTCTTCTGCCTCCGTCTCTGGCCCTCTGTTCCTTCCTTTCTTCCTTCCCGCACTATTTGTTTGTTGAGAAGCTGTTCATTTATTACACCCAAAGTCATGAAATCCTCCTGGGGTTTTGGGATTTTGAAGCCTCTTTCCAGGCAACAGCTGGCTGCATCTGTCCCTCCCTAATGATTGACAGCAGCTAGCCATCAAACTGTGATCTCAGACACTGGGCACTGCTCTAGGGTGAGTTTTTTTCTTCTTATTCATTTTTTAGACTAAAAATAAAGAAAGAAAAGGAAAAAAAAACCTATTCTGAATAACAACCATTCCCTAATGCAGAAGGTAAACAAGAATGTCATCATCCAGTCCCAGCCTTCTCCATGCACAGCTTTCTGAGGGCAATCAGCAGCCTTCCCAGAGCCTTTAGACATGCTATTGTTTGATGTGTCTCCAACAATACGATAGTCTGGGAGATCTGGAAAGGCATTTACTTGCTTACTAAAATTATTTAAGACTCAGATTAATCAGAATGACAGCAATCATAGGCACAAAAGAAAGAAACAAACAAAACAGAGCAAAAGCTTGATGTGTGTCTAGCTCATGTTTGCTCTTGAACACTGACTTCCTCTGATTTTGGAGAGTGGACCCACCAGAGGTTTTTTTTTATTGCTGAGCAACAATAGGATACAGCCGAGTTTACACATTAAATACTTCTTGAATTCCCCTAAATCTGTTCTCTAGATAGAGGTTTGCTAAGCTTTAATTTTTTTTTAACTTCTAGAGTTTTTAAGCAATATTTCACAGTCTACATAAGAGCTAAAAATAACTTGATGCTCCATCTCTGACATCTCAAACACTTTGCTGCAGTGACCCAAATTGAGTTTCATGGAATTCTAAATTTGTAAGGGGGTGATTAATTATTAAACTCAGTAATTTCCAAAGTTTAGTTAATAAAATATCTGCTGAGAGTACTTGTCAAGTAATCAAATTCTGATGAAGTTTAGAAATACACAAGATTTACACATTGTTAGGTATGGAGTAAGTACTACATGGAAAATCCACTCATCTGTGGGCTACAGATCAGTGAATTTTGGTCACCAACATAGACTCTTATCATGTGTTGCATATCCAAGATAGAAAACAGTTATATAATCTCAGGCACCTCTGGCCCTTTGCAACTCGTCTTTTTTCCTTATCCCCATCTATAGCCCAGGGCACACTGCTTATGCCTATTGTGACTCTAACTTTGCCTTCTATATAATTTCACAAGAATAAAACCATAAAATACAGAGCTTTTCTGTTCCCCTCTCTTCCCTAGCATAGTGGTCATGGGCCTTCTCTGCAGATTTTGCCATTGAATTAGCAAGTGTTGGTGACCTATGCAGTTTCTTGGCCATGTGTTGGAAAGCACTAATCTGCATTAAACTCTGTTTCAGAAGTGGAAGTGTCAGGTACAAGGAATGTAAATGTCTGATTTGAAGTGAAACATTACTGAACTACTTGGAATGTCCCTTGGAAACATTCCTTTGAGTAACTTCATTTTTCTCTACTCATCTGCGGTGAGAGATCGGATCCTGAGGAAGGAAAGATCAGAAAATACTTCTTATTTTCAATTCACTGAATAATGATGGGTGATGCATGAATAGCTCTGGAATTTTCTTCCTTGCTAGAGGAAGTTAATATCAGGGATTCCCTTAAACTCAGAAAAGTTTGCTAAAAGTCAATTTCTTAGAGTTAGTCTGTGAATAGCATGAGGTCTTGGAGCTCATTTTAGAGGCGTTTCAGTACCACACAAGCAGCTGCGCAAAAGGAAACATGGTCAGTAAACCACAGAAATGGAATGGTTTGGAAGGTCCACGCAGAGTCAAATGCATTCCGAGGAATGGTCCAGGATAGCCAGAGCTGTTTACAGCCACATTGCTGGTTGTAACTTTGGAGATTCAAAATCTGTCCCATTAGATATCTACCAAGGTGAGGAAACAGCTACTGTGAGAAAAAATAATCTGACTACAGCTAATTCCCACATTAGTCACACAGCCAGTAATCAGCTTAGCACCTAGCTCCTAGTCTTTCATATGCTATCAATCACCTGGGCTGTCCTCCAACTGGATGGAAGGGCTTGCCCACTGCTTAGCAGGAAAGTCTATAACTGCCATCTGAACATCACAGAACCACTTTTAAAGGACTGCTAATTATGGCTTGTGAGTTTATCCCTGCTTTGCTTCTCCAAAAATTGAAAGTGCATCCAAGGCCATAAAAATAAAATAAGTTAATTTTCCTCCAAAAGCAGTAAAAGAAAGGGGAACAGTAGCACACAGCCTCTAAACAAGCTGATCCAAAGAGGACCCAGACTTTCATTTATAGCTTTCTTTTTTCTGAGCTTCAGCACTAAGGGTGGACATGAGGACATTAACATACCCTGGTGATGAATGGTCCATGCTGTTGTGCAGGAGACCTGCGCTCTCTTGCACCACTGGAGTTCAAGGCAAGATGGGTGATTCTGTACTGATTGATTTCCATAATCCTGCAGAGCTCCCAAGAGCTAAGGGATGTGCATGCCAAGAAAGTAAACAGACTGGAGGTGTGAATTACTCTTATAATTAAATTATATATTCACATATAAATTTCTACATTGCAACAAAATTATAATAACTTGGAAGAATTTCTGAATAACACTCCAGCACATAATAAATACATTTTTAAGGTTGTTAAAATAGATTAGTTCATCAATGTTTCTCAGCTGCTTTTCTCTGCATCTCAGAGCCTAACTACCTCGTTCACTTGCTTTGAGTCCCCATTTCTTCCTCCTACCCTTTAGACATCTAATCAGTGGTCAAGTTTTTGCTTTAGCATCAGCTACCCTGAATTCCTAGTAAAGTGCATATAGCATCATAAGCCTTTCTACAATGTAGGTTCTCTTTATTATTTGTCTGCTTGACTGTGAAGGCTTACTCATTTCATGTCTTTCCAGCGTCTGGTCCTGGGTTCAGCATGCTCCTGCTTTATGATGCTTTCAGGTAGTTGAAATACGGAATGGCATTCCAATGCCTACCAACCTACCACTCCCTTCCTACATCCACTGACAACCATGACTTCTCCAATCATTGGCTTCCTCATCTCTTAGCATCACTCTGTGTAATCCTATTGGCTCAGTGCAGCTAGCATCTTTGACAGAGAAGCCAAATGAGATTTTTATAATGATTCTACTTCATGAACTCACACTTACAACCCAAGAATGACCAAGTGTTTCCTCCCAAGTTAGTATCTTCCACTTATGACTTCCCTTTTCTGTCCTGCAGGATTCCTTTCCATTCATTCCTACAGAACCAGATTTCAGACCTATCAACATCTCTAGTTAATCATCCTTTTCTCATTCCAAAGTCCTTTGTTCTTCCATTCACTTTTTCTTGACTAAAATCTTACTTGCTTCCCTTCATCTTCTACCAGTGCTATCCAAGAAAACCTTCTTACTCTGAGGTCCCTAATATTGTTGGAGAAAATAACAGTCTTGGAAATGATTGCCACAATAAATGTCTGGAATCCAATGAACCACCAAAGCCATTCAAAAATTTTACTCGTTCTTGAAATGGACATTTGATATTTGAATTCTATTTATCATTTTCAAGTCAACTTCCTTTGGAAGACACCTGTCACACATCATGCCAGAACTTGTGGGCTTTCCTTGACTGTGATCTTTCTACGGTGTCCTGTGAGTGACTGATGTAAACATCTGCCCTTTGATTCACTATTGTTTTCCTGTGGATGCAAAGCTCACTTCTACTTCTAGAGTTGTCCTGGGAATTTACCGGCTGTTGAGACATTACAAAATAATTAACACAGAGTAGTTGGCACTCTCGGAGGCAAATCTTTAACCAGCGGAAATAGGCATGATAAGGAAAATTCCTGTTTCTTCATTCTCCCACCAGAGTGTTCTGCAGTATTTCCCAGGTCCTCTGCAGATGGTTCTCGGAGGTCACACAACAAAGCAGCAGCCAGCACAGCAAAACCTCACCTCATGTCTGCTCTTGCTCCTTCACCATCTCCTCTTCTTCTTTATTGTCTCTGCTTCCTTGGAGTTATGCCACATTCCTTCCTCCAAACACACAAACAGGAGAAACTGCTAGAAGTAAACTTTGTTGCTGTAGCCTATTTGCTGAATAATCTAGGCTGGGACATTGCCTATCTTTTAGCAAACTTTCTGGGGAGAACAAAAAAGACAATTTAGTTCCTACTTATAAAGAGAATAAATGTAACTGGATGTGAAAATGTTCACCTTTCTCATTCCACAGATGGGAACTGGATTATCTGTCTCCATGCTTAGCCACAGTTTTAGAGAGGAAGCTTTGTTACTTCAGCTTGAGTCTAGCTGCTTTCAGGGTTTGGATCCCTTCTTTCTCCTTCTGCAGAGCAGTTCTTGGCAATTCTTTTCTCATTCACACCATTTCCTCCTTTTCTATTACTCCTTATGTATGGGTTACAGATAAGTGCAGATCTGTTATATTACAATAATTCTTCTATAAAATATGTTTCTTTTTGATTCTTGCCTTCAATTTACAAGTTAAGAATCATTAATAATCTTTCCCCGCCCTTATATCCCTGAACATACTCCCCATACCACATGGTTTCTACCTTTATCACACAAGACAAGGATGACAACCACTTCCTCTTTGACAATTCTAATGGATGTGCTTCCAAATTGATCTTCCCAAGGCACATTCCCTGCAAAATGTTCTCCTCCCTTAACCTCTTTCCTAACTTCTTCCTTCCTTCCTTCCTTCCTTCCTTCCTTCCTTCCTTCCTTTTTCTTTCATTCTCTCTTTCTTTGATTCCAGGATCCTAATATTTTCTAAACCCAATCCTATATTCTGACACTTTTTTTCAAGATTCCTTTGCTAGTATCACTTCTGCTTTTAAAGAGAAGTTTCTCAAAAGCATTCCATCCCCTTCCCAATGTCCCTCACTCAATATTCTTTCTGTAGGATAACACCCAGTGGCAGGATTCCCTTAATGTTAGTGATTTTCAAATATCTCTCTCATCTAAATGTTTTTCACAAGTACTAATTTTGCATGTCATGTGGGAAAATGGATATCTTTATATAGCCAATCAACTCAAATGGCAAAAAGGCTTGAACATGCTGCCTTCTACTCACAATGATCTTCTTTGCAAATTTCACCTGTCCAACTTTCCTCCCTTAAGAGCCCACTTTAATGTCATCTTTCTTTTTTAATATCATCTTGGATAAACCTTCTTTGATGCTGAACATCTTCTAAGAAAACCTTTGTTGATAACGTACCAGGCAGCAGAAAAAAGGAAGAGAGTGGCCAGCACAGAAGCAGATGTCTCTCCACAGTTACATATTCCTCTAATAATCAAAAGGCAAAGGAATATTCAAAGGCCATGGTCCTTAGAACATAGTTTATTCCTCTGTGAGTTTCTGAGCTCTTTCGGGGGTCCACAGATGCAAAAGTATTTCTGTAATAACATTAAAGCACTGAGTTCTTGGCACCTTTCTGGCATTTGTACTGATGATGCAAAAGTAATACTGGATAAAATTTCTTGGCACCTTAAAATGATCCAAAGCAGTAGCATTAAAGCAGTCTTTGGACTCTTCACTGCCACCCACTCACAGTAAAAGAAATGCCAGTTTCTCTTGTGAATGTCCTTGGTGAAGCAGTAAAAATAATTAATTTAAAATCTTAGTCCTTGAGTGTTCATCTTTGATAGTCTATGTGACAAAATGAGAAGTAGATTGTACAGAGATTATCTCTTCTGTGTCCTGGAGAAGAAGGAGGGAGCATCATAAGATTCAGGAAGCTAATGAAACTCAGACTTGGAAACTCAGACTCAGGGATCTCAGAAAGTCATGAAACTCAGTAGGTCCCTCCCTGAGGTTATACAAGCAGGAAGCAATCCCTAGGGTAGGAAGAGATGATGATGTATCTATATATAAGACAGGGGGCTTCTAGGGATGTAGTGTTGGGAAGTTTGTGAACTATGTAGCCTTTTCAGTGACATAACTATCCAGTCACCCTTGCTTCTGTTGGCAACCACTCATTGATACCCTCAAGTAGACTCTGAAAACACACTGAATCACAGAACAAGACTCAGGCTGTCTAGGGAGCACAGGCTGGGATGAAGAGGCATTTGTTGATGCCACTTCAGGAGAAGTTATACAACAAATGGTTAAGTCATGCAACAAATGTTTATCTCTAAAGAAAGGTCCTTATGTTGTAAATAGGATTAGCTTTCTTATTGTGAAAAGCCAATTTTTCTTAAAGGGATGATTGATGATCAAACAAACATCTTTCAGGCCTCAGGATCTGGCAACTATTTCCTAAGAGTTACTGAGCCAGCTTGCTGCTTTGAGAAAAAGAACTCACTAGGTTGGTTGTCAATGATAGCATTTAAACTCTCAGGTAAAAGTTGGAATTTTGGAAGTCTTAAGCACCTGTAAGTTCAACAATTTTCTAATATCTGAGGGATTAAATATGAGATTGGTGGTAAAATAATGTTTAATACTATGTAATGGAATTTGTCAACCGTGGTAGCTCCATGGACAAAAGTTTTTTTGTATTTGTTTTTTTGTTTTTTTTTTGTCTTTTGTTTTTTTCTAGTGACCAATTCATGGTCAAGAGATCATTTTAAAGATGAGAATAAACCAACAGATTTTAATGTATTAGAATATGAAAGATTACAAAATGGTTTAAGATGCATGTTAAACTAACTTTCCAAAAGCTAAAACCTGGCCAAATTGATTCACTTATCAAAGAAGGCTATTACAATACTCTTCTTTGTTTCAAATATGTAAGTGTGAGGCCAAGTTTTCTACATATACTCCAGCTCAGGCTGCGTATCCACAGAAGATTGATTGCAACATCCAATATGAAAGGCTGCGTTTTATAGCAGACATAAAAATTATTCACTAATATTTTGTTGTTGGTTTAGAAAATATTTTATCAAAAGTAATTTTCAAAAAATAAAGTAAACATGGATTAAACATATTGTAGGAGGAGCTAAGGTGGGAGGAGTTAGGAGAGGAAGAGGAAAAGGAAGAGGAGGAGTAGGAGAGGAAGAGATAAAAGGAAGAGGAAGAGTGAGAGAGAGAGAGATGTAGGAGGATGGAGAACCACACAGGTATGAAGAGACTCATGGGGAACAACTTATAAACTTATAATTAGGTTAGCTAATTGGGATACAATTCTCTTTGTATGGGCATCTTGTTATTGATCATTATCAAACATATAAAGCCTTTGATTAATCTATAAGAATTAGAGTCTTATTCTCTTACTGGGCCCGCATGGATGGCAGAATGGTCTGGGCAATGCCCTGCCTTGCGAAGACAGCGTGGAAGACTGGCAGAGCCATCTCTCACACTGGCATCTAGTGGGTGGCAGGGCTGGTGTTTCTGGCAGCCGGTTCTAGCTGCAGCATGCACTTGGCCTCAGGCTGAGAAACATGGTGACTGGGCTAGGCAGAGCCGCTGCAGCTTAGATAGTCGGCCTGAGCCAGAGGCTGATTTTAAATAATTACTACAACATATCATCATGCTTATTAATCAGTAAGGGGATTGAGAAGACATTACAAAGTTCAAAAAAACAATTCAAATTAAACAAGAGGAAGATGGGCAAGAAGAAATGTAAAAAGAGGCAAAATAGATTTTATGGAATTATCTGAGTCAGATAAGACAATTTAAATGTTTATTGGTCATCTGTAATTTACAAGGTTGTGAAATGCCTCAAAGGAGGGAAAGTCTAGAATCTGGCAACTCAGTGACGATATCCTTTCAAGAATGAACAGGATTTTATTATTTATTTATTTATTTATTTATTTGTATTTTTTATTATTTTTTATTGAAGCAAATCTTTGTAAACAGTTCAAGTTTGTCCTTTTGGTACTGTAGATTGAAACTGCTTCATGCATGCTGAGCCTCTGCTTAGAGTCAGAGTTCATTCCCAGTCCTGCAAACTCATTTTTACTATAAAAACATTAGTGATGTTTATAGGAAATAAACTTGGTTTTGTTGTTTTAAATAATGTAAATTAATACTTTTAAATCCTCTTGTTTTTACATTTTCTGTGACTGACATAAAAGTTGTAGATTTTACTGAGAATTTTACTAGGTTAAGGCTATGCTTTGACTATAAAGCTTATTTAAAACACACACACAACACACACACACACAAACACACACACACACACACCACACACACCACACACAGACGCGCGCGGCATATACACCACACACTGTGGTAAGAATTGAAAGCCTCTTATCAGCAGTGGGTGTGGTCCTTTTGTCCACATCCAGCATTTGTTGTTAGCCAGCGTGAGATAGAATCTCTGTGTGTTTTCTCTTTGTGTTTCTCCAATGGTTATGAGACTAAATTTTTTTCAGGATTATTGGCCATGTTTATTTCAGCTTCTGAAAATGACCTGTTGCCGGGCAGTGGTGGTGCATGCCTTTAATCCCAGCACTTGGGAGGCAGAGGCAGGTGGATTTCTGAGTTCGAGGCCAGCCTGGTCTACAGATTGAGTTCCAGGGCAGCCAGAGAGCTATACAGAGAAACCTTGTCTCAAAAAAAACCAAACCAAACCAAACCAAAAAAAAAAAAAAGAAAAAAAAAGAAAATGACCTGTTAATTTCTTTATTTCTCCTTTCTTATTGATTTCTTGTTGCTCAGTTCTTTGGGTTCTTTTGTATTCTGGATATTAACCCTCTGTCAGATATAGCTGACAAAGATTTTCTACCTCTCTTCAGGCTTCTCTGTACTGGATTAACTGCTTCATTTGCTGTATGGGAGCTTTTGAATTTCATACAATTTTATTTTTCAACTCTGGAGATTATTTTTTGAATGCATAGGTTTTATTCAGAAAGTTTTTGCTTATTCCTATATTATAAAGTGTTTCCTAACTTTTTCTGATAACACTTGCAGGTCTTATAGTAATGCCTTTGATCTATTTGGAGTTGAATTTTATGCCAGGTAAGAGTTGGGGACAGTCTTCCGCATGTGACTATTCTATTTTCCCAGCAGCATGTGTTGAATAAACTATTTTCTCTCCAGGGTAGGCTATGGTTGTGTTATTTTATAGCCAGGCCATCTATTCTACTCCATTAGTCTATGCATCATAGTGTATTGTGTGTGTGTGTGTGTGTGTGTGTGTGTACCATGTTGTTTTTATTACTATGGTCCTGTAATACAACCCGCAATTGTAAAATAACCTGCACTATAACTTCATATGATGATATATCCAGCATTATTTTCTTTGCAGGGTATTACTTTGGTTATATTGGGGGTCTTTTATTAAATCCAAAGGATTTAATATCATTTTCCTGTTCCAAAGAGTGGCATTCGAATCTCAGGGCAATTACACTGAATATATATGCTCCTTTGGTAGTAGACTATTTTTACACTATTAATTAATTCTTCCATTCCTTCAGTGTGAGAGATCTTTCTGAAATCTAGTACCATCTTCAATTTCCTTTTTCAATGTTTTAAAATGTTTACTATAAAATATCTTTCACTTCTTCCTTGGTTAGGTTATAGCTCTGCTGCTTGTTTTTATTAGTGGAATTGTTTTGGCATTTTTCTCAGTGTGTTCATTATTGGTATATAAGAAGGCTGCTGATTTCTGTAGGTAGATCCTGTATCCTGTCTCTTTGCTGAAAGTTTTTATTAGCTTTAATAGTTTTCTGGCAGGATCTCTAGGGTCTCTTATGTGCAGAATCATGTTATCTGAAAATAAAGATACTTTGACTTTTCCTCCCTATTTTTCCATTAATTTCCTTCTCTGTTTGCTCTAGCTAGAACTTCTAGCACTGTATTGATTACAAGTGGAGAAACTTGGCACTCTTGTCTTGTTCTTAAATTTAGTGGAAATTTATTTCTGAATGTAGTATAATATTGGCTAAAGGCTTTATAATATTGAGATATGTTCCTTCTATTCTTTGTTTGTCCAGGGCTTTTACATGAAGGGATATTGAATTTTTGTCATAGACCTTTGCTGTATCTATTGAGATTATCATATCACCTTTGCTTTTACATTCTTTTATGTAATACAATTGTTGATCTGCATATCTTCAATCATCCTGTATGTTGGGATTAAAGCCAGCTTGATTGTAGTAAACAATCTTTGGTGTAGTCATGAATTTGGCTTGCATGTATTTTACTGAGAGTTTTTATGTGTATGTTCATCAAAGATGTTTGTATAGAAGTCTAGCCACTATGAAAATCATTATAGAGATTCCACACAAAGCTAAAAGATAGACTTAGCATATGACACAGCTATACCACTACTGGGTATTTACCCAAGTTCACATACTGCTAGATACTTGCATATCGGTGCTTACTAGACTGCTACAGCTATATTATGGAACAACCTGGATGTCCACAAAGAAAAATGGATAAAGAAAGTGTTTCTTAGATACACAATGGAATTTCTTCAGCCATCAAAACTGCACTATGACATTTTCAGGAAAATTGATATAAATGGAGGCAATCACTTTAAGTGAAGGAAGTCAGTCTCAGAAAGACAAATACTGTATGTGCTAGCTCATTTGTTTTTCTCATATTTTATATAAATAAATAAAGTTAGGTATGTGTATATGAAATAAAAGTATTCATCAATGCAAACGTGCCCAGGAGAACAAGGGACAAAAGGCAGAAGGCACTCCATGTACGTTATACTTTTATGAAAATGTTCTTATGATGAGACTTAATGCTATATCCAATAATCATACACAATGAAGTATCTTTAAATCAAGAAATTAATTAAGCCCTGTGACTATTTGATTACCTGATTCAGAAGGGATCAAAAGTCAATTAATCCTGGTTTCTCATCTAACATCTCCCAGAGAGAGCTGGGCACTTTTGAACACTCATTACTCTTCTCCACCACCAGGATGGTACCATAACTAACCCATGTGGCATACTCTAAGCTGTCCAAAGTTACAATCGCTTGAGAGTCTAAAGAGGTTTGCTGGCTAAAAACATGCTGTTCTGGTCATCTCTCTTTAGTACGACTTCTTCCTAATCTTCACTATTCTAGTCCCCGTTTTTTGCACCTCAGATTCATAACAAATTGTTTTTTCTTTCTCTTTCTTGACTTTGTTTCTGCTGGAATCTGACTCTTTCAGAGTGCTGCTTCCCAGACAGCTTTATCTAGCAGCTGCTGTTCATTTTCTACATTCTTTCCAGCCAGTAGGTAACATGGGAATTCTTCACTCCCCCAGGAGTTTTTAACCCATATTCCTCCCTCCTGCACAAAACATGATGCTTAGGAGCCATGGTCCTCCACCTTCTACCCCTCGTCAACTACCTGCCTCTTATCTGCTCTAAGCTGCTAAAGACAAAAGGCTTGGTTACCTGGACTTTCTTTTTTTTTTTTTATTGGAAATTTTATTTACATTTCAGATGTTTTCCCCTTACCCCATTTTCCCCTCTCCCTCCCAGGAACTCCCTATCCCTTCCCCCCTCCCCTTGCCTCTATGATGGTGTACCCCCACCCACCCTCCCCCGTACCTCACCTCCCCACCCTCGAATACCCCCCCCCACGACATCCAGCCTTCATGGGACCAAGGATCCCTTCTCTCACTTATATATAGCTCCCTTGCATATATAGCTGGTGACATGGGTCCCTCCCTAAGCGCTCCCAGGCTGGTGTTTTAGACCCTGGGGCTCTGGTTGGTTGGTATTGTTGCTTTCCTCATGGTGTCGTGAATCCTTTCAACTCCTTCAGCCTTCACTCTATCTTTTCTATTGGGAACCCATGATCAGTTTGATGGTTAGCTGTGAGAATCTGCCTCTGAATATGTCAGACTCTTGCAGACCTCTAAGGAGACAGGTATATCAGGCTCCTGTCAGCATGTACATCCTGACATCCACATCAATGTCTACCTTTGGTGACTGCACATGGGATGGATATCCAGGTGGAATGGTGTGTAGACGGCCCCTCCTTCAGTTTCTGTCCTGTACTTTGTCTCCATATTTGCTCCCTTGAGTATTTTGTTACTCTTTCTAAGAAGGACTGAAGCCCCTCTACTTGGTCATCATTCTTCATGAGCTTTATGTGGTCTGTGAGTTGAATCTTGGGTATTTCAAGCTTCTGGGCTAAAATCCAATAATCAGTGAGTGAATACCATGTATGTTCTTTTGTGATTGGGTTACTTCACTCAGGATGATATTTTCTAGTTCCATCCATTTACATAAGAATTTATCGAATTCATTGTTTTTAATAGCTGAGTAATATTCCATTGTATAAATGTACCACATTTTCTGTATCCATTCCTCTGTTGAAGGGCATTTGGGTTCTTTCCAGTTTCTGGCTATTATAAATAAAGCTGCTATGAACATAGTGGAACATATGTCCTTGTTATATGTTGGAGCATCTTCTGGGTATATGCCCAGTAGTGGTATAGCTGGGTCCTCGGGTAGTGATATGTCCAATTTTCTGAGGAACCGCCAGACTGTTTTCCAGAGTGGTTGCACCATCTTGTAATCCCACCAACAATGGAGGAGTGTTCCTCTTTCTCCACATCCTTGCCAGCATCTACTATCACCTGAGTTTTTGATATTAGCCATTCTGACTGGTGTGAGGTGGAATCTCAGGGTTGTTTTGATTTGCATTTCCCTGATGACTAAGGATGCTGAACATTTCTTTAGGTGCTTCTCGGCCATTCGCATTTCCTCAGTTGAGAATTCTTTGTTTAGCTCCGTAACCTTTTTTTTTTTTTTTTCAATTTTTATTAGATATTTTATTTATTTACATTTCAGATGTTATTCCCATCGCCCCCATAAACCTCCTATCCCATCCTTTCTTCTCCTTTTTGCTTTTATACCATTTTTTTTTATTGGAAATTTTTTATTGGAAATTGTTTTTACATTTCAGATGTTCTCTCCTTACCCCATTTCCCCCCTCCCTCCAGGAACTCACTATCCCTTCCCCCCTCCTCCTGCCTCCACATTGGTGTACCCCACCCACCCTCCCTGTACCTCACCTCCCCACCCTCGAGTATCCCCCCCCAACATCCAGCCTTCATGGGACCAAGATCTTTCTCTCCCACTTATATATAGCTCCCTTGCATTTTAAATAGGGTTATTTGGTTGTCTAGAGTCTAATTTCTTGAGTTCTTTGTATATATTGGATATTAGTCCTCTATTGGATGTGGGATTGGTAAAGATCTTTTCCCAATCTGTTGGTTGCCGTTTTACCCTCGACTTTCTTATCATTCTGCCTAAACTTCATTTTCCATTTCTTGACCGTTGAACTCAAATGACCCATACTATTTCAATGTTCCTATTAACGATAACTTTGTCTCCCTTCCATACTCATGCCCTCTCCCATTATAGCCACTTGCCCGCCCCATGCCCTTGATCTCTTTCTTTCCACATCATTCCTTGGTCTTCATTTCTTTGTTTCTTCTACTGTTATGTCCACACCATCTTCTATGTCAGTGATTCTGGAGCATGCTCTTTAGTCCTGCCAATCTCTTCAAATAATCTATGTCCTTTTCTGTCGCCATGCTTGGTGAATTGAATGTTATATATCTCTAATTGATTGCCTTTCACAGATTTGTGAGTGCTTCCCATGACCCTAATGCCACCACAAGTCCATGCCGGGTAAACTAAATTTTATACATCTCTAATTGATTGCATTTTCTGCTCTCTTTCAAAGATTTGTGAGTGCTACCCATGATCCTAATGCCACAAGTCCATTTTCTCTGACTCCAAGCAGCTTTGAAAAATTACTTTAACTTTTGCTTGTATTCAGTCAAAATTTTCCATGTTTTCATACCCATTCTTCTACTAACTTCCTGAGTGCATCAGGAATGCACTTATCTTCCTCCCACAGGATAGTGAGAACATGCTATCATGTGTGAACTCTGCTCTGTGGTATAGCTACCCAAAACTCCATCCACAAACAACCTTGCTTTCCTCTCTTTGATCACTAAGTGTCCTTTCCAAGGATAATCTCTATTTCTTTGTGGTAGAGTAGATAGGAGTGTGTTTCAAAGATGCAGCCTGTCTGTAGTGACCCCAGGGGGATCAGGAAATCAATATTTCAATCTCACTTGTCTCCTGCCTTTCCCTGCTAGTGCTACTTGTTGATTGAAAATAATTAAAGGCTAGACCACATGAAAGATCATTGATACAATCTTCCAAGTCAGGCACAAATCAAAAACGTAAAAAGCACCTCAAGAAAACCAAAAGGAAAAGTCTAGTACATCACTTGGCATTTTAAAGAATGAAAGCTCTTTTAGCACTGTGTAGTTCAGAGAAAGTCACTCCCCTAGGCACACTTAGACTCTAACAAATTACCATATAGGGTCACAGGTAGAGGAGAATGTACTGGACATTGACTTTGTCCATCAAATACTCCAGATGGAAAGAAGTCTCAGCATACTTTCCACAGTATCCATTGCAGAAAAAACACATCCTTTAGATTTCCTTTGACTATTGCCTACATGACAGCCTACTGAGAGATATTCTACAGTTATGCCATATGGCTCCCTTTCCATAGTCAATTCTCAATCTCTGGAGACATCTCAACCTCTCTGCATGAAAAGATTCCTCCAAGTACTTCACCTCCTTCAAAGTTCAGAAGGATTCAAGCAGCTGGTGAGCCAAAGATTCCATACCTAAGGACTTATCACCTGGCCCCTATCACCTGGAGTAGAGAAATAGATTTTGATGTCTAATGGATGATAGCCTCAGGGAGAAATAAGATGAAGATGTCCACAACATTTTGTGTGCAATTAATTTATTTTCTCCTAATTCTTCCTTGCTCTTGATAATATTCAGTAGCTCCAGTCACTACAGCAAGAAATTGTTTTGCTATTAAGCATACATACTTCTCTATAATTGCAATGTTAATCCATATTCAGTCACCATTTATAAGAAATGAAACCAGATTTTTTTTCTTTAGCTCTAAGCTTCCTTACAGATAAATATGCACAAGTGAGGCCTAGGATATAAAGGCATACTGCAGATGAAGTATGTTTGGACGAGAGTCCATGAGTCTGGACTACAGGCAAATCCCCTTCAGTGAGATCAAACCTGATCATGGGAAATAGCATCACCATAGCGAAAGGGAGCTGAGCCCTTCAAAAGCCCTCACCAGAGCACCTGTTTATCCAGCAAATGACGCACCAATGGCTCCTAGGACACTGTGCAAGCCAAGCCTCTGCCTGCTATTTTTGAGCCAGCCATTTATTACAACCAGAGCTTTATTAAAAAAAGAAAAAAAAAAAACCTCTGCTCTTCAGAGAACAAATATGAAAATCTGGTTTCTGAAGATATCAGAACCATTTATTTTTGAAGTTGGCAGCACAGGCTGTGAACACTACTTTGGGATGGATCTTTTCTGTGGATCCATATTTTACAGAATAGGCCATTCTCCTCTCATATACAAGAAACAATGAAATATTCAATGTGCTATGAAAAAATTAAAATGTTTTGAAAGGGCTAAAGAAAGGAAACTGTACAGACTGATGGGAAACCGCTGCAGGGAGCCTCTCTGATGATACAGAAGAGAACCGTGTTGGGCCAGGGCCCTCTGATCATCCCATCTGTGCTCAGCCTCCCTGCAGAGCCAGTGGTGCCACATTAGTTGATTCTACTAGCCTTTCTCCCCCAAGCTCAGACAAGAGGCGGAGGATTTCTGAGGTAGCTGTCCAGGCCTGGCCAGAATCTTGTTATAGAACCCTAGGATAACCAGTGAAGGAGACAGTCAATCCATTAGCTGCTTAGCTGCTTAGAATGAGAATTGGTCTGAAATTAGACAGACTCGGAGGAATTCCAACTCAACAATTTATTTGCTGTGTATTTGAAAATGTCTTTCTCTACTGAAATATATTTGTATTCATATTAATTCACACACACACACACACACACACACACACACACACACACATATATATATATATATATATGCATGCCACCTTGGGATGGCTATGACTATTAACATAAAGAGCAGACATTTATCATAGTAACAGAAGTGATACTTAAGTTGTACATACGCTGTGACTGGCACTCAGAATTACTTTGTGCTAACTGCATGTAATCCAAAGGCAGGATATGTAAAAGGTTCTATATTCATCATCAATTTACAGATTTAAAAAATTCTAGGGTCACAGTGAGGTCAAGTAGCTTGTCACATACAAGATGTGCTTGTAAAGGCAGAGCCAGGATTCAGAGTCAGCTATCTGGTCCTGGATCATAATCTCTAGACCCGTACGTACGCTTCGCTAGGTAGAAGTCTCACAAGGATTAATGTTAATTTTTCTTATCTACAGTAACAGTTTGGTATTATTTCCACAGAAATGCAAGGAGGCTGTTATTATTCATTTTGCAGGAATGTGACCCTAGGAGATTTTGTGGGCATATCTGACAGTTCTGGGGTTATTTTTCTTCAAAGATTGTCTTTTTTTCCACTGTCTCAGAAATCCAATATACTGTGGACAGAAAGCATTTAGTTTATGTTCAACACATCCTAACAAAAGACACCTGATTCCATTATGCTGATATACAAAAGACAAACAACTGAGTGTTTAGATATTTCTGATTTTCATCAGGCCATTCAGATTTGTAAAGCTGTTTAAAGCTGGCAAGTCATAGAACATGCAGATACAATCTCTGTCATGCTGCCATCAGTAATCTGAGGCACCAGTGACCATCCCCTGCCTCCTCTGAAGCAAAGCTGAAGTGCTGTGACTTTTGTAAGTGACAACGAAGGGTACCCTGTTGGATCAGAACTTTTTCAAGGTCTATTGTTCTGAAAGAATGGAGGTGTCTGGACTATGGGTATAAGAGTTATCAATAAACATATGTGAATGACTGAATGAACTAAAAACTACAAACAAAATTAACTTAGTAACTAAATCAAAATTTAAATTCCTGGAGAAATTTGTCATTTTAAAAACACATTTTAGGCAAGTTATGATGTTTGCTATAATGAAGATTCCTTTTTCAGTTGGTTGTGTTATTTGACAATGCTGATCTCTCTCTTTAACACACACACACACACACACACACACACACACACACAAACACACATATACTCCCATATCTCCCTTTCATCCCCTACCAATCTTCCCAACAAATCCCTTCCCTGGTTTTTGACTTCTGGTTTTCTTTTGAACCATTGAATGCATCCAGAGCCATCCATGTGACCACAGGCTTAGGACTTTCCATTGGAGACTGGTGGGGTCATCAGTGGGCACACAACTAAAGGCAGTGATTCTCTTTCTCCCTGAATCTCTCAGTAGCAAATAGTAGAGCAAGGAAGGCTAGAGCCTGCTCAACCCCTCCTCCATCCATGTCTGTTGACTGCCAATCTTGTAAAACCCCAATCAGGCATCCAAAGTTGCTGTAAGCTCATTGTTTCAATGGTTGCATTTCTCCCAGAAGATGACAGTTTGCAGCCCTTACACCTGTCATTCAGATCTTATCTTTCTATCCCATCCTCCTCTGTGTTCCTTAAGTCTAAAAAGGTATGGTATATTAAAATTTTATCTACTTTTTAAATTATTTTTTTCTTATTCAATTTATATCCAGCTTACTGTCCTCTATCTAGTCACACCCTCTTATAATCCTTCCCTCATCCTCCCCTTCCCCCATCTTTGCCTTCCCCTTATCTTCTACTTTTCCCCACCCTGGCACATTAAGTCCACAAGGCTCAGCACATCTTCTCCCACTGAGGCCAGACATGCTAGCCCAGCTAAAAGAACATATCCCAAGTACAGGCAACAGCTTTGGGATAGCCCTTGTTCCAGTTGTTTGAGACTCACATGAAGACCAAGTTGCACATCTGCTACATATTTGTGGGGAGGCCTAGGTCCAGCTTGTGTATGTTCTTTAGTTGGTGGTTCAGTTTCTGAAAGCCTCAAGGGTCCAGGTTAGTTGACTTTTTGGTCTTCCTGTGAAGTTCCTATCCTGTTTGGGCCTGCAATACTTTCTCCTATTCTTCCTGAAGAGTACCAAAGCTCCATTCACTGTTTGGCTGTGGGTGTCTGCATCTGTCTTAAATCTTTATTGATGAACAGGGAAAATAAAGGTATGGTATAAACAGCTTGTTTAACGCTAAGCCCTCATGTGTCACTCATTCTTAGCACCTTGCATCCATGAGCTCCTATCTTCATCACCCATCACAGGAAAGTGCAGACACCCTGGTGAAAGCTAAAAGTAGTAGTTGTCTATGGATATGAATACAGATAAGTAGAAGGCAGTTTGAAAGTATGTATTTAGTCTCCCTCCCTCAATCCAAGGCCTATGATCTCTCCTGTCACTAATTTTTTTTTTTTTTTTTTTTTTTTTTGGTTTTTCGAGACAGGGTTTCTCTGTGTAGTCCGGGCTGTCCTGGAACTCACTCTGTAGACCAGGCTGGCCTCGGACTCAGAAATCCGCCTGCCTCTGCCTCCCAAGTGCTGGGATTAAAGGCGTGTGCCACCACCGCCCAGCAGTCACTAATTTTTTAAATCCTGGTTTATAGTGACATGCATGGATTCTTGCCTGGGAGAAGGGTCCTCAGAACCAATCAGAGAGCATTTGCCTATGTCCATGGCAGAAGTGCTTCTTTTGCCCAAGCAAGCATATCTTTCCTAGATTGGCCTCATAGACAGAAAGAGTCACAGCTAGGTAAGACCACTGGAACTTTTTCTTCCCTTGTATTCTCTATTGCACTTTCCAATACTATGAAAAGTGGCAGATGATAATAAAGCCTTCAGCTCTGTTCCAGCTTAATTTCTCTACATCATGTATGCAACGTCTGTGGTGTCTTCAGCCCTAGGTTCTTACCATGTAGTTCCAGTAGGCAATCAAGAGAAATGGCAAGTTTATATTGTTTGGAAAGACTTTGGGGCCTCCTGAAGGGATACACACACACACACACACACACACACACACGAATGATTGTAGCTTTCCATATGGATTTTTCATGTTGGTTAACCTTTGCATACAACCCCTCATCTCCTTTATATCCATTGCATTCCAGTGTAAACATTTCCACACTCAGCATCCTCCTTCTCTGATTCCATGTTACTTACTTGTCACTAGCCCCCACTACCCTCACAATTCCTAAAGACACCCCTCCTCTAATGGCCTGCTGCTAGTTTCTCGATGTCTATGAGTACTCAAAATTGGTCATAGAAAGTTAGGATTTACATATGTGGGAGAATATGTTGTATTAGTCTTTCTGTGACTGGTTCAGCTCACTCGTTATAATTTTTCCAACTCCACCCATTTATTTGAAAATTTCATTGTTCCTTAGAGTTGAAGAAATTTCAGTGTATATGTATACCACATTTTTATTATTCATTCATCAGTTGGTAGGCATCTGGGTTAATTTGATTTCCTAGCTATTGTGAACTGCATGGCAATGAACACAGATGAACAAGTCATCTTTGGAGCAGGATACAGAGTCTTTTCAGTATGTGCAGGTGGACAGTAGCTGGAGAATCCTAAGCAAACGTAACAATGCTGCTGGTGCTTTCACACCCATTTTCAAGTTATACTATAGAATTATAGTGATAAAACCAACATGGTCCTGGCACAAAAAATGGGCATATAGGTCAATAGAACAGAATAGAAGACCTAATTTTAGATCTTTGCAACTCTATAGCCACTTGGTTTTGATAAATATGACAAAAATACATAGCATTTCAGCTAATTTTTTTAGTAAAATTCATTACCCATACACAGAATGAAACTGGAACTTTATGCCTCACCATGGACAAGAATAAAGTCCAACTGGATTAAAGTTCCAACCTCTGAAATGGATGGCAGAGAGTGGAAGGAGTATGCTCCAGTATATAGGCTATATACAGACTTTATATATAAGATTCTGAATGCTCAGGAAATAAGACTAACGATTGAGAAATGGTACCTTACAAAACTAACATTCAACTAACATTCAAGTAAAGAAGCAGCCAGTAGAATGGAAGAAAATATTTGCCAGATTAATCCAACAGAGGATTGACATTTAGAATATATAAAGAATTTTAAAGAAAGGAACACTACTCAATTCAAAAATTGGGCTACAAAGCTGAATGAAGAATTCTCAAAATATAAAATAGAAGTGGCAGATGAACACTTGAAAATGTAGTTAACATCACCAGCCATCAGTGAAATCCAAATTAAAATGTAGAAATTCTGTCTCACCTCAGTCAGAGTAGCCATCATCGAGAAACAAAACAACACAAGTTGGGGATGTGGGAAAAGAGGAATCTGTATGTATTCATTTGGGGATGCAAGCTAGTGCAGCAACTTTGCAAAGTGTAGAGAAATATTCCTCAAGAGACTGAAAATAATGAAGTTTCTTTGAGTAGTGCACGCATGCACACACACACACACACACACACACACACACACACACACACACACACAGCAGTGATGCTGGGCATGCTCCTGGAGATTAAGGGGACCAATGAGGTTCTCCCATATGCTACATTGTTTTTTTTCCCACAGCATGCACCTATGAGGTGCTGGCAGTAATCCTACTGGTGTCAGAAACTACTTGCTACTGCTTTACTGTTTAACATAAAAACTCGACTGAATATAAACACCCCCTTCTGCCAGTCACCACCCCATTTACTACTCCAACAACCAACTTCAACAGACACAAAGTTGTACTCAAATCAGTTTAGTATTATTCATGTGATACTGAACCTACTAAATAAGTTGAGTTTTCCAAATCTCTAAGTGCAATCTGTATAAGCATGCATCAGTAGAGATAGGAGTATGATTTAAAGTCTTAGTTAAATTCCTGAATTAGGTTTATTCAGCATTTAGCCTAATGATGGTTTTGTATATTTCCAGCAATGGCTAATATTGCAAACAACAGATCAGCAATGTGACAGCTACTCTCCGTTGTCAACTTGACTACATCTGAAATAAACTAAAATCCAATTGACTGAGTAATACCTGTAAGGGATTTTTTTCCCTTAATTAAATTTGAAGTGAGAAGAACAACTTTTAATCTGAATTTCTTGGGGTGGGATGATCCACCTTTAATCTTGGCCAGGCCTTCTGCTGGCAGCCCATATTTGTGTGTGTGTGTGTTGTGTGTGTGTGTTGTCATGAAAAAAGGACACTCACTCTCTGCTTGCTTGGTCTTGCTCTCGCTAACAAGTCATGACATCAGAGTGTTCTTCTTCAGGATTCTGGTATATATGGATGACCAGCTGAGACCCAACCTCATGGACTGAACAACTACTGAATTCTTGGTCCTTACACTGGTAGACAGCCATAGTTGGATGTTGCGGGAGGTTAGAAAAAGGAATTGCGATCCAGCTTGCTCCCAGCCTGGCCGCCATGTTCCCTCTCTAAAGCGGCAAGCTCTGCAGAAAAACCGGAGTTCCCGGGATGGGTCCACCCGGATGTTCTCTAGATTGCTTCCATAGCAACCAGTTGCTGTGTCTCCAGCTCTAGTTCACTCATCCCTGGGTCACGTGTTTCTTCACAGTCATAATCACCCGGTTGATGGTGGACTCATCCTCCAGTAACCCAATAAAGTAAAACTCTAAAGCTTAAGATTAACCAAATAGATTTATATATCAACAAATACTTAATATACAAGATGCCCACACAATTAGAATTGTTATCCCAATATCTAACCTTTTGATATAAACAACTGTTCGAGACTGCTAGAGACATGTATGTCTGCTGTCATCTCTCTTCTCTCCCTTCTCCCGCCCAACTCCTAGCTCTGCCTCCCTCTTCCCTTTCCAATGACAGAGCTCCACTGCAAATACATTGGGCAGGAAATTCCTGCCACACTTGGACTAGCTGCACCACAACATTTAAGCCATTCTTGTTCTAAAAAATAATTGTGTGTTTGTGTGTGTGTGTGTGTGATCATTCTATCCATTCTATTCTTCTAGAGACCCCTGGCTGAGACAAACACTAAAATCACCTAGGCATAGTGGCATTATGCTGATTGTCAATGTGATAGAATATAGAATCATCTTGAAGACAAATCTCTGGGCAAGTCTGTGAGGAGTTCTCTAGGTTAGACTGAGATTGTAAGGTCAACCCAAAGTGCTGGACTAATTGAAAAGGAGGAAGTGAGCTGAGTAGGAGCCTTCGCTACTCTTTGTTCCCTGACTACAGATGCAAGATGAATAGTTGGCTCAATCCCTTGCTGCTGTGATGTCCCTGCCATGATCCACTCTACCCTCAAACTGTGAGCCCCCAAACACTCTTCTTTCTTTATGTTGCTTTTGCTGGATAGTTTGTGTCAAGATGGCAATTAAAATACAGCATGAATAGATAGTTTCTACCTCACTTTTTAGTTGTCAGAAGACCCTGTGTTTCTCTACCATGAACACTAAAGTAGGATATGCTCTAGAAATGTCACATCTGCATACAGAAGAGATGAGATCTGGTCGAGACTTTAGAAGATGACTGCACACAGGGAGATCAAAATTGGTCTGCTGGACTTGAAAACTAATTTTAGCTATATGAATATATTCATTTTGAAGCCAGTGCTTTTTTTTTTTTTTAAAGAGGTGTTTAAATTCTTCCATGAGACAAATAGATGTTCTGTCTTTTGAATGTTGAATCAGCACAGTGTTCCTACTTGGTTAAGGAACTACTGCTCATTTGTATTACATCCTTCTGTCAGGAATGCAGCTATTGCAGAGATTCTCACACAGTGTCCAAGTGTACACTGAACTAAATGGTAAAATTCACTGTAACATGGGATAAGATAGAAAGGACTTGAGAGGACTTGGGAGTTGTGTTAGAAGTGCTCAGTCTATGTGACTATGTAGAGAGATTGCAGAGAACATGCAGAAATTAAACTGTTCATTCTTACATGGAATGTCATGAGGACCAAGGCACAAGAGAATAGGCTTGGCCTGGCACACATGATGTATAAAGGTGACAATATCATGGAAAAATGGTGACAGGATAGGTTTGGAAATCAATTTCAATAAGAGGTGCCACTGGTGGTCTAAAATATTCAATTTGGTTATAATCTTAATTTTAGTATACTTAAAAGTGCTTTTGCATGTAAGATTACTTATGCTTTTAATTTAGGAAAACAAAAATAAATTTAAAGGAAAAAAACATGCATCTTAAAGATTGATAGAGCATTTATCTTCGTTCTTTTCATCTAAAGGTAGCATTGAAATGATAATTAAAGCTTTTTTGTAGAGTAGGAGGGGAATGAGATGAGCACATGAATAAATAACAGTTTAAGAAATTTCTAGAAGGTAAGGAGTGGTCAGAGGTTATGGTGGTTTGAATGAGAATCTCCCCAGTGAGCTCATATATTTGAACAGTTGGATCTTAGTGATAGAAGAGTTAGGCAAGGAGTAGAAGGTATTGCCTTAGGAAGAGGTTTGTCACTGGAGGTGAACTTTGAGGTTTCAAAAGCCAACAGGATTCTCAATTAATTGCTCTTTCTTTCTGCCTTCTACTTGTGGATAAGAATGCAATCTCCCAGCTACTGTTCAAGTGTCATGCCTCATGCATGTCCACCTCCTCTTATGGCCTACAATGATGGCCATGAAATCACTCTCTGAAATTATAAGCCGAATAAATTCTTTCTTCTATAAATTGCCTCATATTATTTCTTCATAGCAATAGAATTATTACTAAGAAAGAGGTCTACAGATAAATGGGTGTAAAGAGTCTGACCAAGAAAATTCTCTGAAAGTCTGCAGTGCGTTGTACACTCTAAAGTGCAGCAGGGCTAAGAGTTCCAGGGCAGGTGAGGGTGAGAAATGACAGAAGAGTAAGGTGGAGAACATGCTAATTGTCCCATTTCTCTCCTTACCGGGTGAAAACACTATTCCCAGAACTCTTTTTAAATGCTTGGAACAAATCAGAAAAATTCTAACCTGTTTTAAAAGTCTTTTGACTCCTCAGGAAAATTTGTTCTTCCTGGTGACTTTTCATGTCATTCTACCCATCAGCCATAAAAGTAGTCTTTGAATCCACTCCATCTTCCTGCATAGCCTGCCAGGTATACTTCTTAGTCAACAAGAAAAACCCCTTCCTACCCATCAAAGGAGGGAGTCCATATATTTTCTTCATTAAACATGGATTCTCAAAGGAGACACAAATGCATAAGAAAAACAAGCCACATAAAAAAGATGACAGACAGTTTTAGAGAAAATAGGTATAATTAAGGAAACAGAGGAGAACTTTCAAAATTCCTCCAACACCCTCAAAGAGATTTGAAAATGCATTAAACCCACAAAACAAAATCAAATGGCTGTGAAATGGTTGCACAGAGAAAGAGAGCCTACAAATGAAGAATAATTGCTTAAAGATAAAACAGGAAATCTACAAAAAAAAAAGAGAAAGAACAAACAAACAGAGATAAGAGAAGATAAAATTGAAAGATGCATTAGACATAGAGGCTTACTTTAAGGTACCAATCCTGACTGATGAAGGTCCAAGAAAATAGGTCTTAATAAAAACTAATGTGTGTTAGCTGCTAGTCTGCAGAGCAGATATTTCCATGGACTACAGGAGTTAACACACAGAAATAAAAACATCTTCACATGTGGAGAACAGAAGTACAAAGTCAATGAGCAGACGGCATTATTTCCCTCTGAGGCTCCATGGGAAATAGTTCCTGGATCTAGAAGACTTAGGGTAGGTTGCTCCTTCCCTTCTGCTTGGCCTGTGTAGGCATCAATCTAACCTCCACCTTCTTCTCAGCAGAGTTCTCTGCTTGTGTCTTCAGTTTTTCTTTGTTATAAGGACTTAGAGGCCACACTCAAATTCATCATTTGCAAAGACCCTGTTTCCAAAAGGATCACATCTATAGGTAGTGGAGACCAGGATTTGAAAAAAAGAATTATAGAATAGATTATAGTTCAAATCACATCAGGATGAAAATTCCTTTAAAAATTAATAATAATAATAATATAATAATAATAACTCCAAAGATAAAGATAAACACAGGTCATTGAAGTTAAAGACCATCTTCATGTAATTTTTTTTTTTTTTTTTTTTTGGTTTTTCGAGACAGGGTTTCTCTGTGTAGCCCTGGCTGTCCTGGAACTCACTCTGTAGACCAGGCTGGCCTCAAACTCAGAAATCTGCCTGCCTCTGCCTCCCAAGTGCTGGGATTAAAGGCTTGCACCACCACTGCCCGCTGTAATTTCAAAACTGCATTAAAGAAAGTCCCCGTGCTTCCAGAAGTGAGAAAGTATGAGTTGGAAGAAAGAATAATTAGACTGTGGCAAGACTTTATGGTAGTGGCTGTTACAAATCAGTGACCAGAAGCTAACAAAGTCTAAGTTTCATCCTCTCATTTTTTTTTTTTTTAAATTGAGGTACGACACACATGGAGATGGACACACATCTGTATCACCATAAAGATTCATGTTATTTTCATCACCCACAGAATGTCCTTCTATACTGTCCCACTGACCCTCAGTGAGGTTCTCCTACCTAAGTAAGGACTCCCATCGCAGTAGACATGTTTTCCTAATCATAAATCTTAGTAACTTAATTAGTCAGATAGTATGTACTCCTTATATCTTGGATTTTTCTCTTAGTATGGTGGTTTTAATAGTCACACAAATTGATGGGTAAATTTGTAGCTCATTCTTTTCAGTTGAATAGGGCACCAACAGCTTCACATTGACAGGACAGAGCGAGTCAAGATCCTGAGCAACATTGAAGGAAAGAAAGTAAAAGAAGAATGGTAAAGTTAGAATGGTGTCCATGGAGATGGAACCAGGGGTTGTTGTTTATTTACTCATTTCTGCTGTTTTAGTTATTTTGTTTTTACACATATAGTTATGGTAGGGTCTCTTTATGGCTATATTTCTTGCATATAGAACAGTATATGGGGGTGACTTGCCTTTGATGACAATTTGTTGGAGTAAGCACATACTCAAAGTTACATATGATGGTTTCAGTGATAATATTTGTTGCCTAATATTTGACTGAGACATCTTTGTTTATTCTTTCAAGATACCAGGCATAGGGTTCCTGACCTTGGCTTAATTCCAGGAAATACACATTCACATGTCTCTCATTCCAGTCTCTGCTTACAGTCCCTCCTTGTCTTTGTTCTGCTCTGTTAGCTTCATCAAGCAAAATTCAGTCTGGTCCTTATGGAGAGTTTGTGTGGAAGGAGCCATTGCACGTTTCCTCTCCTGGTTTTCAGTGACATAGGAGCTTGGATATGCCCAGTGATCTGCATTCACCTGAAAAAGGTCTATCACAAATTCAGAATGAAACTTGGACTTTAAATGCACTAATACTAAAAAAGCCCATTCATTAATCAAAGCAACCAGGAAGTAGCTGTAGGTAAACTACTTCTTTGGTATTGGATCACGGGGCCTGCCACTTTAATATATCCATTGCTCTAAAAAGAGCAGATCTGAAATCTGGAGAAATCAGGCTACCATTCCTGCAGTTTGTCTCTTGAGACAAAGAACTAGTAACCCCTACTGTGAGCATTAGATGTCTGTGAGGGAGAAGCAAGCGCAGCCATCAAAAGGCATAAATGCCAGACTATTCTTCGTTTAGGGGATTTCTCTAAACCCTGGTCCTCTGACATGATGTTTATGGTGGCCAAGGGTCTTATTCTTTCCATTTAAGCTATCTCTCATGTTCTGATAATTTAATGTTCTTCTACTTCAAGGTCCCACCATGCTGCTCTGACGTTCCTTCCACTTGCTTCTGTCCCAAAGCCCAATCAACCCTCCATGGTCTGGGCTTTCTCTCTTGATGAAGCTCACTTCTAAAGGGTAATTTAATATCACCTCTTTTTTTCAAATTTACTGTTCTGATTACCAACATTTAGTTGTTTCATCAAGAAATAAGGAAGTGCCTTGTGAATTTCAACTTGACTATGCTCACCTTTTAAATTTCAACTTAAGTTGGAGGGACTTGGGGTATTGACTTTAGGGATTGGCTCACATGGGCAAAGCCCTGGAAAGAGTCAGGAGAAAAACAGAATTCTTAGGCAGAAAAATCTCTGAGATCTTCCTCTCAAGTTACAGAGGAAGCAAACAGGAGTCCAGAAATATTTGCTGGCCTGGTTGAGATCCAAATGCTAACAAGGCTAGAAGGAATCTCCTGATCCTTCCCAAATGCTCTTTATGCAGAAACCGTTTCCCCAGGTCTATTGAATATCCAGCCATGTATGGCCAAAAGTAATGACTTAAGTGTGATTGACCCATTTGGAAAAGCATGATTTTTGCCATCTCCATATAGAACCTGTGACTAAATGACATCTTCAAGGAAAGGTGAATGATGCATATCAAGGAGAGTATATGCAGGAGTAACAAAGCGAGAGGGGAGGAAGCTCTGTGGATAGATGGATGGACGGTTTACCTCATTCAGAGCAGGAATGAAAGCTCTCTCTGGGATTTACTCGTTGTGCACTTCACAAATACATATCTACTTCACGAAATCCTGCTTAAGAGGTCATTATTGGTAGACTAATACATAAAAGGCATCTAACTCATCCTGAAACTCATTTCAAGAGGTTGCTTAAGATTTATTCATCTCACTAAATTCATAACTTTTTCTTTTATATCAGACTTCATTTAAGGAATAAAGGTGTCCGTAGGAAGCAGATGTTTGTTTTAGCCTGCTCCTGCTCACCATAGAACATTGGAAAGGTGACAAGGCCTGCCTAAGGTGAGGTAGGCTCAGTGGCAGGAAGTAGGGACAGACTTATGTTTCAAAATATGACATTGGCACATCAAGTTTTAGACTATAGATATGAAGTATTTATTCAAGAATTATAAACTTTAGGTTTTATTTTTTTAAATTTTAAATTTGATTGGGTGTATGTATATACATACATGGATGTCAGTGCATGCATGCGGAGGACAGAGGACAAGTCCAGGACCCATTTTTCTCCTTCTACCATACATACTTTCAGTCCTGAGGATTGAACTCAGGTCATCAGGTTTGGCAGCAAGTTTCTTTACTCACTAAGTCCAGTCACAAACTCATGTGTTTTTCAATAAAAAAACAAAACAAACAAAAAACAAACAAAACCAAAACTAACCACGGTTGAGTTTTGAAAGTGGAATTTGAGGAACACAGTAAAATGTTTTATTTCTATGCTTCTGGGTCTATGGTATCCTGATATAGTTTGAGGAATTTCTGTAGCCACATTTTAAGGGGCCAGCTCAGCGGGGGAGTCCAGGCTCCTGCTGAACCCTCTGCTACTTTGGGTTTTATTTACCTTAGCTGGGAGTAGTCTGTGAGGCCCCGACAGACAGAAAGCTGCACTTCCTGACAAGCCGACCACTGCCCTGATAAGCTGAGTTCATTCCCATGTTTTTTCAATAAAACGTGGCTTCATGCTTCACTATGTCCATCCCCCAATTCATAGACATGCCAACATTGCATTCATATTTCCAACTATAAAGTTAACATGACCAGCGAAAGAGGAAGCTGTCTGCTTCCCAGTGCTTGCCTTTGCTGTGGACTTTTAAACATGAAGCCTTTAATAAGCCTGCCGCATGCAGTATTTCATTTCCTTTAGACGAGACACTACCTCACGGAGTCCTCACGCCCTTCCCTTTGCTCATAGTGACAGCCACACCACACATAACCTACCCAGTGTGGCTTCCCGCCTCTTCACATGAAAGCCTACATTTCAGGAAAACAGATGAAGTAATTAAATTTTTAGTGACATGTGTAGCAGCTTCTCTTTAAAACAGGAAAGTTGTGGATTTATGCGACACTAGGACAGGCTGTTGTCTCTATAGATTCTACACTTCCAGAGAGCTTTGAGCTTTGGGATTCTCCTCCCCCTCCTTCTTCCTCTTTTTTATCCTCTCCATTTCTTGCTCTCGTTGTTTAGACTCCATGCTTCCCTCTCCAACAACAAATATCTCTTCTTCCTTTTTTTTTTTTTTTTTTTTTTTTTTTGGTTTTTTGAGACAGGGTTTCTCTGTGTAGCCCCGGCTGTCCTGGAACTCACTCTGTAGACCAGGCTGGCCTCAAACTCAGAAATCCACCTGCCTCTGCCTCCCAAGTGCTGGGATTAAAGGCGTGCACTACCACCACCCGGCCAAATATCTCTTCTTATCCATGGAGCATATGTGAAATTTAGAGATGGGATTCTAATTCCTTTGGATACCAGGATGTTATTAAGTGTTAGATAGAGTGGAGGCAATGTTTCCAGAGACAACTTTCAAAGAAAGATGGTAAAAAGATGATACATTGGCATTTTGGAATCTATGTGAAGAGTCTGAAAACAGCAAAAGCTAATATGATAGTGCTCAGAACGACAGGGCTCACTAAAATTGCTTACTGAGGTATCCACACAGGAGGGAACCCTTAATATCTTCTAGTCATATCTTTCCTCTGCTCGCTCGCATGGCTAGGAACTAGACTGCATGATACCTGCCTGTCGTAGTTAAGGTTTCTGTTGCTGTTCTAAAACTCTGTGACTGAAGACAACTTGGAGTGTGTTGGGGGGGGGGTATTTCAGCTTACAACACTCAGGTCCCAGCCACTTCATCACTGAGGGAAGTTAGGCAAGAACTCCACACAAGATCCTGGAGTCAGAATCTGAAGCAGGAGCCATGGAGGAATGCTGCTTACTAGCTTGCTCCCCATGGCTTTCTCAGCCTGCTTCCTTATACACACCCCAGGGCCACCAATCCAGAGGTGGCACCACCTATAATAGATTGTGTCCTCCCCTATAGATTACTAATTAAGAAAATGCCCCAAGAGCTTGCTTCCAGATCACTCTTAAGAGATATTTGCAGATAAGTTCCTTCTTCTCAGATAGCTCTAACTTACTCTAGCTTATGTCCAGTCGGGGGAGGAGAAGAGAGAGAGAGAGAGAGAGAGAGAGAGAGAGAGAGAGAGAGATTGAGAGAGAGAAAGAACAGGCTATTATCTTACACCCGGGACCATCTGTGAAATCTGGGCAAAGGAAACCATTAATGTCCACCTCATTTTGCTCCCATCTACCTCATTTTTCTCCCATCTCTGCTTTGGAAACACAGAGGGTGAAGAAGAGAGTTTGGAAGGTATGGGGTGGATTTAAAGAGCAAAGACACTGTAGGAGGCAGTACTCAGTATGTATGTTTTTGGCCTTTGTGGATTTATCAGGGATGGTTTCCACTCAGGTAAGTCTTAATTATAGTTCTTTAAAATTAGCCTCAGAGTAAAAAGTTCAAGATATGAAGAGAATCACTAATAATCCTAATGGGCCATGATTCCCATTAATGGAACAAACTCAACCTTTTTTTTTCTTGTTTCTGTGCTTCCACACCCAACTAAGAAGACGTGGATTGACCATTTTCAAAGGAAGACAGGCTTTAGCAATTACCTCTGTGCTTCAAACTTACCATGAATGGGAACTAGGGCGTTCAGTCCCCCCAGTTTTGTTTTGTTTTGGCTTCTTTGGGGACTAGGGGTAGCAAATATATTAAGACAGAAATGATTAACAATGCTGTAAAAATATTTTGACTATTTTTATATGACTTCCTCAGGTAGGACTTTCTCTCACCCTTAGCAGTAACATTAAACCAAAACAAAGTCTCAATTTGTATATCAGAGTTTGAAGGGATCTGTATTTTATTACAGTCATGTGAGACTCATCTTTCTGGAAAAGGTGCAGGCAGATCTCATGTGTTAATATGTCAGTTAAAAGGATAAATGCTGTAATTCTTCAATCCCATTTGTTTCTCAAAAAACCCACTAATTTTATAGCAAGTATCCATATTTTACAGACTATGAATGTTATTGACTATAAGAATTACAATTGTTTTATAGATTGCTAAGAAAAAATGCTGTTGCTAAGATTTACATAACACCCTACTCTCGCTCAGAATTTTTATTTTCTGCTTATTGAGGGAGCTATTTTAGACTTATTCAGGCATAGAATTTTTTATGATATAGCACACTGGTACTTCACTAAAATGGAAGACATAACAAATTAAATTGACAAAGATAGTCTTAAAACACCCTCATATTTAGGTACTTTCTTAAAATCTTCTCATCTCAAAGCTGTTGCTATCAACTGTGTAGTGGAAATTGGTGATGGCTGCATTCCATTCAGATGTGCTACCTACCATCCTCCTCTTCTCCAGCAATTCCATCCAACTAGTTTTCTCCTCAGGTTTTGCATAGACTATAACCTGACTGTTGTCCAGTCAATGAAGATTGCTAGAGATCCCATTACTGAAAGCAAAAATGCAAGGAAAACCAACCACATCTTAGAACCAACATTTTGTCCCATAAATGGTGATTTGCATAGGTCCTTCGATATTGCCCTCATAGTTTGAGGTAGACATTTATTAATCTTTGACATTTATGTTTTGATACTCAAAGCCAACTCTAAGACTCCTTTGCAAATCTAGCAATTCATCTATGGGCCCAGTCATACAATACATTTATTGCAAGACAACCATTTACCAGACAAGTTGGGAGATAATAATACACATACAGTTAATGTAGGATCTTGGCCTTTAAGAAATTCCAGAAAAAAATGGGTGAGAGATGTTAACCCATCGTTACTATAAGGCATCATCAATGAAACTATAATGGCATGTAGTAGGCATATGCTACAAAATAATGGCATTGATTAGGTGTTCTGAACAAACATCACAACAGTGGAAAACAGGCCATCTTCTCTCACAGCAGGTCTTATGCATGCCCAGTCATATATTGACTTGTGTACAGATTGGTTAGAACCACAACTTCCCACTTCAGCTAGTCTGTTATGTCAGAAGATGCAGAAACACCCATCTCTTTCATAGATTTTTCAAGGTTGAAGGATACGCTTCAATAAAAGGTTGGTTTCAATGACATCAAACCAGTGATATCAGAGAAGAGGGTTGAAATACTTAGCTCACAGCCAAAAGGGCTGAGCTGGGTGTGCCTCTGACCTCCAAAGCATTTCAGCCACAACACCAATATATTCCAGGAGGATATGATGGGGCTGGTACTCATGGAATAATCCAAGCATTTCAAGGCAGGCATGCCAAAATGACTAGCTAGGCACCCATGTCACCTTTAGAGTGAGATCCTTTAATAAGTTTAAGGTAAAACAGATTTTTTTTTCTGGTCCCAATTATTTCACTAAAGGATACTCAACATTTTTTTTTCAGAGACAGCCAAGGCTCCCAGGTGCAGTTAGCTAGTGTTTGGGTGGGAGGAAGTTCAGCTTCAAACTGATCTATCTAATTTCATAGGTGTATTGGTATGTTATGATAAGAAGATTCCTTCTCCCTTGAATTCATTGGCTTCTGCCCAAAGGAAGATATGAATTTTGTCTAATCTTCATTTCTCCAATATTATTTGAACATCCTGTACCCAATAGATAACACTTTTTTTCGGAGACTGTGGTACTTTTAGAATGTGGAGCCTTAATAAAGAAAGGATTTCACTAGGGTCAGGCTCGGAGGTTTTAAAGCATGGTCGCACTTCCCTTTCTCTTCCTCTGCTTCCTATGTGTAGATGTGATGCCATCGGTCTTTTTCCTGGATGCCAGGCTGGCCTTGCACACTTATTGATATGTTTTCCCTCACCATGATGAGCTAGATCTCCTTTGGAATGTAAGCCAAAAACTCCCCTAACTTGCTTTTTGTCTGGATATCTTATAACAGGGGCAGAAGAGTGGCTAGCCCAGGTATTCAAAGAAATGGAAGAAGAGGTATCAAAGAAAGGATGGTGGGGGTTGAGGGGGTCCCCAAGGAGTGGGACAGTGCAGGAAGAACAGCTGTATTGCAGCAGCCATTTTGCTCTTGTTTTTGCTGGCAAATCTTTTAACTCACAGTTTCTCTTTCCTGAGCTTTTTCTCAAGCTGCAGAACCTCCACACAGGGCTCTTGACCCACTGTGCAAAGGCAGGCCACTCCTGTCCATTGCTTTCCTGCCTCTCTGTGCTGCTTCTCCATGCTGCCTACTATCCATTATCTGCTGGGAAGGAGTGGGGCTGGGCATCTAAGACAGCTAAACAGCATGCCTAGTGATAAGTACTTAAAATATATTTTTTCTTGGCTTCTTTTTTATTTCTTTTTCACTCACTTGCTAGATGTGTTTCAGGAAATGGGTAATGACTTAAGCTGAGAGCTTATCTAAGCTTCTTGGTTTTAGTTTTGCTATAGATGTTTTACTAGAAAGTCCTGACTACTAGATATTTTCTTGATTTAGTTCCTTTAGCTTAACACTCTCCAGATAGAAGATGCAACAAATAGAATTTGAGCCTTTAAGCACAAATTCCAACCTGAAAACACACACACACACACACACGCATACATACTCCATTTGTGACAAATAGCAATGATTCAATCAACAGGTCAATATTTAGTAAATATTTGTTGACAAAATTAAATAGTGTCCTGGCAGATATGCTTGTTTATGTTAACAGTGGTGAAAGAGCTACAGGAGTTAATCAGCCATTATATAATTGGATTTGAAGTCCACTCCACAAAAAAGATGCAATGTTTGTATTGTAAACTCATTTAAAAGTCCATGATTGAGTTGGTCATAGGACATAGGGTTAACTTAATTCCTTTGTTTGTCTAAATAGCATAATGTCAAACAACCTTTCTAAATATATGTGTTTTACTCACTAGACCTTAGTTGGAGAAACTTCTCTTTTCGGTGCCCTGTAATGAAGTCAGAAGCATATAGCAACACAAGGTGACTACTGAGTGCTCAGTCTAAACTCCTCCTAGGTTCAGAAACATTACTGAAGATGAGGAAGAAAAGTTGTGGGAGCCAGAAAATAAGGACAAGTGTGGTAATACATAGCCATTGCAATCACAAGCTCTCAACAGCTATGAATGACTGTCTGAGAGCCTCAAAAGAATTACCATATCAAAAGCTAGGCAGAGATGAAGAAAGATCTCAGGGGCCCAATCCCTCATTGCTAATCTGAATGATGGGAGGGATTAGAGGGGGATAACACAGAATATAGTCAACAGAATACAACTTGCTTATACATGTAGCATCTGCAGTGTGCGTGAGGGCCTGTGTGTGTGTGTCTGTTCGCGTGCACACACGTATGTGTGAAATTGTCAAAGAACTGATTTAATATTTTACAAAATCATGGTGCTTGTTCGTCATTATTGTGCTTCTTCATCTACTGAGCCCTTTAAGTTTCATTTCTGTATTTCTGGTCAATGAGTCCTCCTTATCCTAGAAACTGCAAATTGTTACTTATCCTGTGCTAATTCCATTTGCAGACGAAGCAGCCACACTTCTAAAACCTCGTGCACTGGTATAAGACATTTTCATTCCAAAGAATGCAAGATAAACAGGGCATCTTCTTGCCTTTTGACATCGATCGTTTGTTTGGAAGAACATTTGCTAGGGTAATGTGGCATGAAAATAAAATTGCGACAATTGGAAAAGTTTGCAAGCTAAAGAGGCATGGAAGGCAGAGTCGAAAAGAGGCAATGAGATACTGCCGTTCTGAAGACAGCTTCTACAACACAATTGTGCAATGCCAGAGAGTGAGACATCCCATGGCTGTCTCACTGTTTCATCTGGTCAGAACAGCTGGCACAACTGGATGTTACAGTTCATGCTTAATACTTCTTACATTAAAGTCTTTTTTTTTTTTTTTTTTTTTTTTATAGTCATGAGAGCAGTTTTCGAGAGTTAAGAAGAAGCAACTGTTTTGCTCTATGACAATATCTTCAGAAGAGGGCTAAAATGTTTATTTTAAATAGCAATTTGAGTTGACACTTTCTAATTAAAAGGTTCCTCCATTGACCTGAAGTGCCCATGTGAAGTTGTTTGACCAAATTAATTTTCTAGAACAATTGACAATCACTGTAGTCCATGAGTAATAATTTTAGTTATTTGTATAGGTAATGATATATGATTAATTTATCTTGATTTTGTGCCTTTGACCTGCTAATTCCATAGTGTATATTCAAGATCAATTAGTAGAAGACTCATAGACCTATGAAATCTCATCTAAACATGTAGTATAAGCCAGGTGGTGATGGCGCACACCTTTAATCCCAGCACTTGGGAGGCAGAGGCAGGCGGATTTCTGAGTTCGAGGCCAGCCTGGTCTACAGAGTGAGCTCCAGGAGAGCCCGGGCTACACAAAGAAACCCTGTCTCGAAAAACCTAAAAACCAAAAACCAAAAAACAAAAAACATATAGTATAGCTGGGTAATTTACAGTGTGGAGTAGTCTATGAAGTAGGCTGTCCCCTGGTCCCTTCATTTGTAAAACTAAGGTGCTAGAAAGACTTCCTTCTTCCTATAATTACTTTCTTACCTTTTTTTCATTGTATATTTTGCACAGTAAAGGAGAGCTGTGCTTTGTAATTCTGTCAATCAGCTGCAGTTATAGCATTACTTCCTGTTACTCCGACATTCATTTCCATCCCTCACATTTTGTTGGCTCTGGTTTTATACTAACAGTATGTAAGACAAAAATATTCCATGTGCATGAGACGACTTCAGTCAGAGCCCCAACTTCTCTCTAACCCCGAGTGCTTTAGCAAGGCACCTGTGCTTCAGCATTGTGCAAGGCTGGTAACTCACATCTCTGTAGCACTTTGAAAGTCCTGTCATTGATAGGGCGAGGAGTGGAGGGTGAAAAACCGTGTAGCCCAGGCTGGCCTCGAACTCTTGATCTTCCTGACTCTGCCTCCTCAGCAAATCCTACCAGCATGCGCTGAGTGAAGGGGTGAGAGGGTGCACACCCTCACAGAACCAGGGGGAGGAAGGATGAGATAGGATTTGTGGAGGGGAAATTGGGAAAGGGAATAACATTTGAAATGTAAATAAAGAAAATATCCAATAAAAGAAAAGGGGGGAAAAAGAAAGTCCTGTCATTTTTTATCAGAGGACAACAGCATGCACAACTCTGCCTCATACTGGCTGGGTATGCTGATCTGAGCCTACATTTTTGAGATATCACTCATAACTAGTGACTTCTGAAATGCCTGTGTTTAGTACTAGTTTGCAAATAATGATGGGAAACTTAGAGAATCTACGGAATGAATCAAACTTCCCTTCTTAAATAGTGTTGACCAGCAGCAACCAATAGAGCACTGTGGAATTTCTTCTACGTGACTAATGAGGCCAGATAATAACTGGTATCTACGTTTACCTCTGGCTATTCAATTAGGAAGCAGTCAGGACCACAAACTAGACACTTTCTCTAAAAGTACATGCTTAAGTGAGAGTCAGAAAAACCAATTGAGTGTACCATCTTGGAACCAGCCCTGCAGCCCCAGGCAGCTCTCCAGATGCTTACCAATCGTATTCATAAAGTAAGCCCATGGGGGACCTCATCTGAAGACACTCAACCAAGTCACTCTCCAATTCCTTAGAGACTGTGAAGACAATTGAGCTGATTTAAGTTGTTGTATTTGGAAATAACTTATTGGGCAGCAGTAGAAAATTAATTCACCCTCCCAATATAGTGCATATTAATGTTTTAGCCAGTTACTCACATGCGAGAACAAAATAATACTCTATATTCTTCTATAACTCAATTTAAACTCAATTTTAAATTCTATTTGGTCTGACGATAGAGAAAAACCACTTTAATCAATGCTGCAATGAGTCAGTAACTTCCGATTTTTGCTCCGTTTAGGACATTTTCTTTCATTCTCCATTTCCATAAGCACAGCACATATAATTGGGGAGGGAGGTTGTAACTCACCTACTGTTATGGTATCAGGAATGCATACAGGGTCTTTAGTATTTTTAATCCAACCTCAGAAGCCTCCAGTAAAACAGCAAAGGGAACCATGACTGTAGGTATATTACTAATAAGGGATATAAAGACCGACTTCCAATATTTTTTCTAGGTCAGTGCTTTTCCCTGTTTTATCAGCTCTAAAATTTCATTAAAATCCAGGGGGATTGTACAGGGCACAGAACAAGCCAATAAAGTCCCACTTAAAATTCTATGGCTTCTCGTGGAGTTAGAAGGCCAATTTTAATTTAAATGTGTGGCTCCTTTGAAAGTCCTGTCCTCTGTCATATGTTATGGGCTGCCCATGAAGTTTATTAATACCCCCAAACTACTCTAGAAGGGGGCGGGGATGCAATGGAAAGTCTTTTAAAGTGAGTTAATTCTTTCAAAGGAAGGCCTGTGTGGATTTTATACAGGCCTGAAACTTACATTACTACTTACATTTATTTTTCATTATTCTTAAAAAAGTCTTTCTAGATTAACAGCCACTGACCTTTACTAGAACCAGATAGGAATGAGTGTGCTTGAGAAACGACAAAACCTTGCAGCAATAGAACTGTGGCTTCTTAGCTCCCAGAATGGGAGTTTTCATGGAGCAAATCACAGTTTTAAATGGGCATGGCACAGGACTTGGAAACAGCCTCATCATGTGGCAGACAGCCAGGACAAGCCATAAAGTGACACATCCCGTCCCATGGTGTGGCTGAGAAACCAAGAGCCCGCACCTCCACTACACTGCATGGGAAGGCTTTCTCTCCAATTCCGAGCCTTTGTCTCATTTCAAACTAGAATTTAAATGGCTTTTATCACATCCTATGTTCAATTATATCTCCCAGGTTTGGATCATTTTGTCAAAGTAACAGCCTGAGACTCAGCTCTGCTGCACAGTTCCTTTTATTTTTATAACAGCAAAGCAATTCACTCCATAGCCCTCACACAAGCTGAAGGATGAAACCAATACTTTGAGATGATGATAATAAGAGAAACCTGATCCTTTTGTCAGACAGAAATGTTCACGGCTCATTTGTCCTATTTAGCTTTCATGCTATTAATTTCAGGGTTATTGTTACTTTGTTTAAAAACAACAAACTGAGCCCTCAAACCATACTATCATTCAGTTTGTCCATGCCTCTATCGTTCTTAAAATGCAAACACACACACACACACACACACACACACACACACACACACACACACTATTATTTATCTATTGTAAAGTTGTTCAATCATTTTATTTTACTGATTCTGGAACAATTTTTGGTATGTGGAATCGAGCAGTAAGGGAATATCTTGGCATATTACAAACAGCAATGACAGTTTGGAACTGTAACACCAAGTCTTGGGATGATGATCAAACCAAAGGGAAGTGAAAAAGAGCATGTCATAGGAAAGACTGTAACTAAAGGTTTTAAAATAAGACGATGTCTGTTGTGGGTCACTTATCAAATCTGTTTGGAAAACAAGTGTTTTCTGATGTTTGAGCCAAGGTGAAAAGGCAAGAGGATGTGGGCAGTGAGTGTAATTACCTTTGTAACAAGTGACACACTGAATTGAAAGAAGTGCCAATTAACTTGTCTCTTTGAATTTCTCTCCAAGTGTTGGGGACTCTCCATGAAATATAATCTTAGGGTAGTGTATTCAAAGTCAGGAAATTCAACTGTGTGTACAAGGACATCTCATTCTTCAAAATAGTCTTTACTAAGGTCTTCCAGCTTGCAGAAATGTTTCCCGATTTGGGAATGTTCTCATTTCCCATGGATGACTCAGGGAGTTTCTGGAAGTAGAGGGAGGGCTATGGCTGTGGTCTGTGATAGACTCCGAGTTTAGGGAAGACTTGCACTTCTCTTCTGAGCCATAGTCTTAGGGAAGAGCTTATCAAAACAGATGGTATTCAGCCATTTCTATCTTCTTCGTTCTCAATAGCAAAAGTATCTGTGAGAGTCTGTGTACTATTTTTCCCTATGAAAATCCTATAGTCAACAAATAGTATGAGGTAGAAACAATACATAAAACCCTGAGAAATGTAGACTCACACATTATTTATGAGCACAATGCTTTCCTCCACACCACAGATGTAAAGAGCCCAAAGCCACAAAATCAGAGGCCCTTAGACAACAGACAGATAGGTACAGCTGATTTCTCCCTTAAATAGAAAGGGTAATCTAACATAAGATATTATAAGTATAATTAACACCATAATTAACTTACTGAAAGGATGATTCATTTAATACAATATATATTCACTCCAAAAATAAGTGATTTGTTAATAAGAAGCATCATGTATAGGGTGTTTCATTGACCTGTTCATTATCAATTATACAAACTAAGGATTTCATTTAGACACTTCCATACATGCAGACAATATACTTCCATCATTTCCTTATGCTCCCTCTCTTCCCCTTCTCTTTCCACATGCCAAATCTCAAACAGTTCCTTTTATACTTTCTCCTCCATTTTTATCCCTGTAAAATTCACATATAAGAGAAAATACGCAATACTTCTTTTGTGAGACTAGCTGATTGCACTTAAAATGATCTCAGTTTTATACATTTTCCTGCAAATGACATAATTTCATTCTTTATAGCTGAACAAAACTCCATTGTATATGTGCCACATTTTCTTTATTCAGCCATTACTGAGATGAGCTTGGGCTGATCCCCAAAGCCTGGCTGTTATGAGGAGTATAATAGTAAACATAGCATGCTGGTATCTCTACTGCAAGCTTACTTTGACAGTACTTTAGTATTGTGGCAATGACCTTGGCTGTCAACAGACATACTCAGAAAAGGGAACCTTAACTGAAGACTTGCCTCCAAAACTTGACCTACGGCAAGTCTATGGGGCTAGTTTCTTGATTGCCAATGGATGTAGGACAGCTCAGCCCACTGTGGGTAGTGACATCCCTGACAAATGAGCTATTTAAGGAAGGTAGCTGAGCAAGTTAGAGCACAAAAGGCAGCAAGCAGCATTTCTTATCAATCTCTGCTCACTTACTGCTCCCAGCCTCTTGTCTTGGGTTCCTGACTTAGCTTCCTTTGACGATAGTCTGTAACCTGTAGGATAACACCTTTTCTCCCCATGTTGCTTTAGGTTACTGTTTTATCACAACAGAAACTAAGCCTGGACAAGTATGTACCTATAAATAACATATCTGGATCAGATAGTAGTTTTGATTGAAATGTTCAAGGAACTCTTGTGCACAATGCCATGGGAGCTCGATCAATTTATGTTCCCAACAGCAATGCCTAGGTTTTCCTTTACTTTGCACACATATACCAGCATTTGATGTTTTGGGATTGTTTTGATGGCAGCTGTTCTGACTTGTGTGTGTGTGTATATATATACACACACATACTTTGTACTGTGTGTACAAGGTTATATATATATATTTATACTTTGCTTATACCCTTCTATCACTCCCCTTTAGCTCTCTTCCCCCCTTCTGTCTTCTTCCCTATTAACAGTCTTATAGTTCCTGCCCCATCTTCATTTATGTCACACTTACATACAAACACACATATACATGAGTTCATGCTCCCACTCACACACATATACATAAAAATCTAGATTCTATATGTGAGACAAAACATGCTATTTGCTTTTCTGAGTCTGGTTTGCTTCTCTTAACAAGATGATCAATAGAGAATGTTTCTTTCTCACATTTCTGGGCTCTGAAAAATTCAAGATCAAAGTACAGTCTGGTGAAATCTTGTTTCCTGGTTCATAGAGGATCTTCTCCCTCCAATGGACAAAAGCAAGAGCAAATGTCTTGTCTTTGCCTTATTCATAAGGACACAATCCCATTCATGAGGGATCAAACCCCAAGAACTCATGACATCCCAAGGACTTCAGCTCTCAAAACTGGCACATCTGTGGATGAAGATTCTTTTTATACATATGCATTTGAAGGGTCATATAAGCAATCAGAACACAGCTGAACTATTTACACATAGAAGGAAAAACATGATACATTTACATATATTAAAGACAAGAACTTTATGTCCTTTAAACATCAAAATATAGGAGTGGAAAGCCAAACTAGAAAAAGTGAGAAGTATTTGCAACCAATATAACTAATGCAGAAAAAGAGAAACACATAAAAAAGGGAGAGGGGTTGGACATACAGTTCATCAGTTAAGGGCACTGGCTGCTCTACATAGAGGACCCAGGTTACATTCCCAGCATCCACTTAGCAGTTCACAACAATCTGCAACTCCAGTCCCAAGGATCTGACCTCCTCTAGTGGCCTCTGGGGTCACTGAACACATGCTATGCACAGACATACATGTAGGCCAAATGCCCATAAACAAACATAAACATGAAATAAAATATTTTTTGAAGTTTTTAAAAAAGAAAATAAAACAAGTAAATAAAAGATTTAGTTCACGAAGTCGAGTAAGTATTTCCTATGAGAGGAAAGGAACAAGCAGCAGCCCTACAAGGTAACTAATTTTAAGCAAAAGAATCCTAAGAAAATTCTATTTTCTATTAAATTAGAAAAGTCTTAAATATCAAATTCTATGTTCTACTAAATTGGAAAAGGCTGAAATATCAAGTGTTGGCAAAAAACAAACTAAAATTATATGCATGCCCTTATTGTTTGGAGGAATTTAAACTAATGCGAGTTCTGCATCAATTTGTCATCCTTCCTCTTAAAGAAGTCCATGTCTGTACCCTGGTTTAAGTAAAAGAACATTCAGAGGGGAAAATGAAATCACCCGAGTCCCCACATTGGGAGCAATAGAATAGGGTATATTTGTACAATAGAATATTATGACATGATAATTTATGATTTAAGATTTATGAATCTTAAAAATGTAACAGGAATCAGTTTCTAGAATACTACATACACTATGACTCTTGCTATGACTAATAAAAGCAAACCAAAGAATGTACAGTCTGAAAAAGACACTCTCAGAAAAAGACAAAAGTAAAAAGTCAAAAAAAGATCAGTGACAGTCAGGGTGTCGGGCAGAAAGGTATAAAGATATAGAATCCAGCCCGATTTTTAGTGCAATAAAACTACTCTGTAGATTACAATGGTTGATGTATCATTAAATCCATAGCATGTGCAAGGAGTGTACACTATGTAAAAACTGGACTTGGTGATAAAATGTGCTAAACCAGGAGGGCCTAGCATAGTGAACTCATGAACACACAGAAGTCTCAGTGACTTTGACTCAATGTTCCTACATCTCAAAACCACCCAAAAGGAGGAGGAGGCAAAGAAGGAAGAAGAGGAGAAGAAAAAAGAAGAGGAGGAGGAAAAGAAAGAGGAGGAGAAGGAGGAAGAGGAAGAGTAGAAGAAGGAAGAGGAGGAGGAGGAAAAGAAGGAGGAGGAAGAGCCAGAGAGGAGAGTTGTTTACTAAAATGAATAAAAATGAACAAAGATTTAAAGGGGAAACAAATGAAGCCAATATGGAGTTCTTCTCTGCTTGCCCCAGCTAAATTTGGAACAGTAACCACCGAGTTCTTTGATAAAGAAAAAATGTCCAGTTTTCTCAAATTTCTCAAATTTAAAGATAAAAGGCATTCTCATAAGTGATTCTGAAAACATTGCACCAATGAGCCTTTCTTGAGGGAAAAATATCTGCTCAAATAAAGCAAAGAATTCAGATATTAGGAAGTCATTATAACACAAACCAACATGGACCACAGAGGGGACTGTGGTCACAAATCAGAAGGTAACTGCTTTAAATCCTGACTCTCCCAACATACAACAAACAGTGAGACAAATCAACAACAGACAATGGGCTAGTGGAGAGCAGCTTGCTAACCTGTGCATTTTATAGCATAGCAGCCCACATCAGCAACTGAACTCACTACAAAGGTAGCTGATATACATGCACACACGTGCACACGTGTACACACAATATACTCAAGCTGCTTAGTGGATTTTGTGCTACAATTTTTCATTTAAAGTATTTGCAATTCAATACCTTGGGTAGTGAAGAAATGTTTTTGTAAAAATCAACAACTTTTCCTCTTTTGTTTCATTTTGTTCGTCTTCTGTTGAATCAAAGAAATATTATCACTTTCCTTTTTTTAATACTGCATTATCTCACTTTTACAATCAGTATTCTCCCTTTTCAGGTAATGTAGATAATTCTCTATCTGTGTAGATGATAGTTGGGCAAACGGGCAACTCCAGTAGAGGCTTTGGCCATGATTTGCTACTTGTTTAGATCTTTTTGATCTTTCACTGATCTTTGGGTTATTTGTAACATGTTTTGTTCTCAATAGGAAAACAAAATAATCCCTTCACAATAACACTGTATTTTTGCTAAATAGAGAAATAAGATGTGTGAAGGGTCTTTCATACAGTGGAGGGATTTAGTGTTTTTGTTAAGCATGCTATGACATCCTTGAAAGGAAAAATTCTATCCACTCTGTATTTATAATCCCTCATGCTCTGTACACATGGCTGATGCTAAGTAAATTATTCCTAAGTAAAATTCCACACTAAATTTCTAATTTTTTCCTTTAGACTTAAATCTCTAAAAATTATCATTCCCTCTCTTTGGACTTCACTGGTTATGTCTCTTTAAAGAACACCTTCCTCAGAGTATCCAATGCTTACTATTGGAAAATTAATTGTCTTTTCAATATTCTCTAGAATGACTTCATTAATTTCCTCTAATTTATTTGGTCTATATTTATAGGGAAACTGAAGTGGGCAGATGTGTTTCTTTATGTCTATGATGGCCAAAAAGTATGTTTCTAACCAGAAACAGCTTATATTTGAATAGCACACCTACAAGAAGTAGGCATGTACTCTTTCAGATGTGACAAAAGTTATGAAATGTTAACACATTTTAGATGAATAAAAAATGACCAGATAGTTGACTTAGCATGTTCTTGAAAGACACCTCTATAGCATGGCATTATATGTGCAACCACGAGTTATCTGAGTGACATGGGAATATTGGGGAAGAACCTTCCAGACAAAATATCCACTTAGTGGAAAGTGCAAGGATCAAGCATAGATGAGGAATGGAGGGACCATTTAATGAGATGAAGACAAAGGCAGGGCTTGTGTTTAGTTTAAGATGCCTATTAGGCAACATAAGTTAAGGGCTGGATGAATAATTCCAAGAAAAGTCTGAAGGCCAAAATCTGTTAAATGAAGGGTTGGGTATATGAGTGTGCACGCTTAACTAAATTTAACAATGAATAAGCTAAATAGGATGCTTCCAATTAGCAGGCCAGTGCAAATCCCTCCACATTAAGTGGTCCACTGCTTTGAAATATAAAATATATCTCAAAAACAGTTTCATTTTTCAAAGCAACTTGTCTTTCCAATTTGTGTGCAGGACGAAAAACTTCCAGAGCTGTCTTTCTGAGTGCTCATTACAAACAGCACAGCATACTTCTCGGTGGTTTTGTGGAATGGAGTTACAGCAGTTACCTTGCTGAACCTTGTGTCTGATGACCAGGCTGTGCACAGCATCCCACACAGAACATCAGCTTAGTTCTTCAGGTAAAAAGGCCCTGCAGGTGACGAGTCATTCTGTCCTTGGAACTCCAACTTTGACGGGCAGCCTTGCACCTGCAGTGGCTTTACAATGGAGGTAAGATGACATTCTGCCAATTAGTAAATGGCAGCTGAGTGCAGGGCAAGCTGCACCAGGGCTCAACAGCAATTGTACCAGAAGACCAGAGCACTCTGTTGCCCCTCTCCTGTGATCTTATAATTCTCAAATGCCAGTGTGTCCTGTTCATGATCCATGAAGTAATCTCACAACCTGGATATGGCCTTCCTATGGCTCAGCCTTCTGCTCCTGGCTAATGCTGAGTTTGGGGGACTGATGGCTTTCCATTACACTGGTAATGTGGACAGGCACATGACAGAAAACACTTAATTTGGAATATAAGTTGCTTTAAGTCTTTTGATCAACAAAATGAGTATGCTTAAAAAAGATATAGGGATATGCATTGCAAAAAATTTCACCATCAGGTTACCTAGATAAAGATAAGCAGTAGGTAGGTGTTAAGCTGTAGAATGGAGAAGTACTTAAGTTAACTAACGTGGAACTTATCAATAAAATCCATGGGTAAACAGGTTTCAAGAACCTTGGAGATCTCAAATTTCACTCAGATCCAATTCCAGTCTCATTTTCTATGACCAGAGATAAACAGAAAATCTTCCTCCTATGACTTTAATTAACCCTTAAAATGTCTAATTCTCTTTGTTTCTTGAACCTGTCCTCTCAGTCATTCATTTTCATCCATATCATCTCTATGAACCCGAAATCTTTCATTAATTTTCAAAAGGAAAAAAATTATTCTCAAAAGCACACAATACCTAAGACGCAATGCATAAATCTTATGAAACTCTAGAAGAAGGAGGAAGACCAAAGTGAGGGTGCTTTTGTCCTTTTTAGAATGAGTATCAAAAGATTCAACCAGAGCTCCCAGGATCTAAACCTCCAGCCTAAGAACAGACAAGTTGTCCTCTGAGAGGCTCTAACCAGCAGCTGACTCAGACAGATACAGACATCCAGAGCCAAACAGTGGATGGAGCTTGAGGACTCTTATAGAAGAATAGGCAGAAGGATTGTGGGCCCTAAGGAGATAGGAACTGCACAGGAAGATCAACAGAGTAAACCAACCTGAACCCTTGGAGCTCTCAGAGACTGAATCACCAACCGTGGAGCATATCTAGTCTACACAGATCTAGCTCCATGGGCTGGATCTAGGCCTCCCTGCACATATGTTGCAAATGTGCAGCTTGGTTTTCATGTAGGTCTCAAACATCTGGAGTGGGGGCTATCCCAAAACACGCAGCCTGTATATGGGGTATAGCTGGGTGCCTCATCTGGCCTCAATGGGAGAAGAAGCACCTAGCCTCTCAGAGACTTAAAGTGGCAGGGTGGGGGATACAGGAGGAGGGGGTACTCAGAAAAGAAGAGATGGGGAAGGATTGTGGGAGGGGGTGACTGGGACGGGTTATAAAGTGAATAAGCAAAAAAATAAAATTAAAAAAAAAAAGAATTACAAAAGAAAGTTAAAAAAAAATATTCTCGAAAACATCTGGTGGATCATCAGCTTACTGGAGATTAAAAAAAAAAAGAAGGGACTCAATGTGTGTCCCACTGGCTTTGTCACAAGAGCTGGCTTCCCTACAGATCAGGTGGCCATTATGTCCTATACAGACTCAGCCCAGAAATCTCATTATCCCTTAAGTTAAGGTAGCTCTGTCCTTAACTGAAAGACTAAAACCAGATGCCAAGAAATGTAATTTTCCCCATAATTACATCAGACTAGAATTAAATTTCTATTTTGTGAAAATCTTACTTTGGTGAGAGAAAGATTTGCAGAAGTGTTGTATTCTTGGTTTTGTGCTATATCCAGAGTTGAAAATCTTGGATTCTACAGTATGCTCTTGTTCCTAAGTGTCACATTTCAGTGGGTCTCAGCCTGGGGTACTCTTCAGGATTCCCTGCTGTACTTTCAAAAGTCTCAAGGGCGAGGCTCAGTTTAAACAGAAATAAAATTTTGGAGAGTGGGACTTAGTCAATAACATGCTTTGTAGCTCCCTAGGTGATTCTTATGTTTAGTCAAAGACATGATTGGCCCTTCTTTTCTTTCTTTCTTCCTTCCTTTCCTCTTTCTCTTTCTTTCTAGCTTGCTTGCTTCTTTTTTTTTCCCACCATCGAATTGTTCAAAATGCCTGAACCTCTCCTGTCCTCCCAAGCCCAGTTATCATTTATACTACCAAGCAAATAATTATCACAACAAATACATTTATTTTACTCATCTACCTTAATGATTTCAGCATGTATATCCATGGCATTTTGCTAGACATTCATGTATTTTATGTTTGAGAACCCCCTCACTACATTTCCAGAGCAACCTAAAGAAACACGTTCTCCTTATACTACTAGGTTGTGAACTAAAACCCTAATAATACAAATTGAAAAGGAATACAATGACTATAACAAGCACTGGAAAAATCTGAGAATGTTTATTCCACGGAGTATCACAATAACTTCATGCAATAGGCTTGAAGAAACAGCAGATACACATGTGTCCTGTACATGTGAAAATGTTCAGTTTCTTGGTAGAGAGAAAGCCTTCAATGATGAAGTGGCAGACCTGACAAATTTATCTTCTATGTGTATGAATTAATGCCAGCAAAAATTTATTCCCGCAACTCAATCCTCATGCTACTCACCCCAGGTTCTGGGCTCAATACAAGTTTGTGAGGTGGTTCTCACAGCCATTCCATCTCCATTAGATTTGATTTTAAGAGTATTTTAGAAGCATTCTAGATGATAGATGATTTTTTGGGGGTATTATCACTGTATTCTTACGAAACCTTTGGCACATCCATCCAACATCATCTCTGAACCCTGTTTAAATCTACACAGCCAGGATAACATCTTAGATCCCATGGTCCTAGAATGAATCTCTACCTGAAGCTACCTGCCAGATGGGCTTTTGAAACCTCAAAGCCCAGTCTGGTGAGATACCTCCTCTAGGCCAGGACTCCTTACAGGTCCACCCACTGCAGACTACACATTCAAATACATGAGTCTGTGCACACTCATGGGTGGTGGTGGGCATTCTCATTCAAACCAGCACAATATGAAAGGGTTCATTGGTCATTTAGGTTTCTTAGAATACCACTGGCTTCTCCCCTGATTCTCCCCAGCAAGAGTATGTGGTGACTGAGGGCTATCAACACCTTCACCTATTCAATCACAACCATATAAGCATATTCTTGCACTTACTCTGAGCTTCATTGCATTCCACACATGGTCAGCCAAAGTTCCATGGAATAACACATTCCCTACACACAGTGGCTACAAGGAACACCAGACACACATATTGCACATGTATTCTCTGATCTACTCAAACAGCAAGTTATTAAGGATTCCACACTGGAAACAGAAAAGCATTAAACTGAGGCCAAAGCCCTTGGAAACATGAGATGGTACGTGACTCTACCCATTACATGAAGCAGATGTCAGATCTTTCCATGTTTTGGTCCTGGCTAAGCCTGAACACGAGTGAACCAGAGAGAGAGACTGAGAGAAGAGAGAGAGAGAGAAGAGAGAGAGAGAGAGAGAGTGCCAGGAAGCAACTGTCTGCCATTGCTTCCTTAGATTCCTGTTTGAGTTCCTACCTTGACTTCCTTCAACAGTGAACTGTGACCTGAGATGTGAGTCAAGTAATTCCTTTCCCCACTAAGTTGCTTTTGGTCAGTGTTTTATTATAGCACCAAAATGGAAACTAGAGAGCTTGGTAAATGCAGACTCAGAGATTCTAGGTCAAGGTCAACGTATGGCCTAGGGATGTGTATTTTATCAATGATGCCAACCATCAAACCTAACAATTTAAAACACAGTAAATTATCACTACAAACCATTTACATTATCTAAACACAAAGACCACACACACAGGTTACAGGGTCCAACAAGAATGTGAATGTGACATTAGAATCCATATTCTTGTGGCAGGAATGTAAAATCATATTGCCAGTTTGAAAACGTTCTTAAAGTTCTTAAACTATCTGACATGAACTTACCAGAATCCCACTTTTAAATATGTACTAGGGAACTGAAAACAAATGCTGATGTCTTGTAGGCAAATGTCCCCAGTAGCATTCTTCACAGTAGTTCAATAATGAACATGGCTGTCAGCTAGTAGAAAGATGAATACATTGTGCTACCAAGTTACCATGAAATGTTACTCGGTGATAACAAGAAGTAAGTGCTGATATATGCTTCAACACAAATAAATCCTGGAAAATGCCTGCTATGCAAAACAACTAGCCACAAAACATTACGCATTTTATAATTTAATTCATATAAAATGTCCTGAATAAGTAGAAAGCATAGAATGTAGGTGAGTGGCCACTTGAAGCTGAGGGAATTGAAGGGGAAATTGGATAGCAGGCTTCTTTTGAGCAGTGGAAGTGTTCTGCAGTTGACTGTGCTAGTGATCAGCCTGTGGGCACACTGGGTTGGTGGTGATCACCCTGTGGGCACACTCTATGGTATTAGCCCTGTGTGTACACCCTCTGAGTACATTGTGTGGCATTAACCCTGTGAACACACTGTGTGGTATTAGCTCAGTGAGTTACTAACCATTATCTTTTTGCAAACTATGAGCTATGACTTCACTGTTTTCAAAAGTTCATATTATCCATGGAATGCTATGCTATATGCTGTCTGTATAATATGATCCAAAACTCACATGTCAACACATTAATCCCCAGATAACATGAAGGCCAAAAATCCAATTATCACAGTTGATGAATGCTACTGCAGCCTTTTTAGATGGATATTATTTTTAAATAAACATCACACTGAAACAATTTTAATGATTTTTCTTACCATGTTCACTGTGTGAAGACAAACTTAGAAGGAGACAATCTTTAATCTGAAATGACTTTGAAAACATCGAGCTTTCTTGGTTAAGAACTGAAGAGCAGCATCAATACAGACAAATAAATGGACTCTCAGGAAGAGAAGAAGAGTATCGGGAGGAGGAAACATTCATTATGAGTTCCTCTTCAGCGGCACTAAGATGAGATTTAATATCTCCAGGAGGTAGCTTTCTTACTGTTTTTGAGACACTTCTGGGCCCAACTCCTGTGCATGACTTCCCTTTGCTTTTCTGCTAAGTTTGAGTGAAATCTCTCCTTTTAGCTAAGGACAGTATGACAAGAAACAGGAAGATCTGATTCAGATTCAGAGTGTGTTGATACCTAACATTTCACCTTCTTTTTTTTTTTTTTCTGTAGAGCATGCAGACAGAACCCTAGAACTGCTTAATTGTTCCTGTTCTGCATGCTACATGCTGTGTGAATCCTGTGGCAGAAAGATGTTGAAGATCTGTGTATAGAGACATGTCCTCCAAGGCTTGTATGTCCCTTCTGTCCTCCGTAGAAGATGAGCAGCTCCCACTCCTATCCTTTCAGCAGAAACTCTGAAATCAAAAAGGTTATAATCTCTTATAAATCTTAACATGAGTTTTGGGGAGATAGCTTGGTGTGTGTAGAATCCTTGTTATATAAGCATGTTTCCCTAAGTCTAAATCTGTAGAATTTACATAAAGCCAGGCACAATATTGAGTCTACCTCCCCAGTGCTCCTGTAGTGAGTAGAAAGATCCCTAGAAGCTTATGAGGCAGCTTGCTTGACTTATCCATCAGCAAAACAGCAAGAGGCCCTGTCTCAAAAAGGAAGGGAAAACAAAGTCTGTGATGGTCAGGATCTTTTTTTAAAATCAACTTGCTAGTGTCAACTGTGAAGAAGAGACTTCAATTGAAAAAATTTGTTCCAATAAGATTGGCCTCTAGGTAACCCTGTGGAGCATTTTCTTGATTATAATTTATGTAGGAGGGTCCAAACCATTGTATTCAGTGTCAACTGAAATAGGTGGCACTGAGTTGTATAAAACAGCAGACTGAGCAAGCCAGAAGTAGCAACCTAGTAAACAGGGTTCTTCCATTTCATTGAGAAGTGCTAACAAGACCAGTTTTTTTTTTTTTTTTACTAAAGAGTGGAGTTCAATAGATTTTCAAATACTTCCAGCAGAAGAGAGGTCATATGTATTCTTACAAACCTGTTCATTTATCTGTGGAGCCACTGATTTGAGGAAAATCTAGGATCTTCCTTAGTGTTGCTCCCAGATGCCCATTATAGAGCTTACAGCAGATTCTAACAGGTGGAAAGCAGTAAATAATTAAAGTAGAAAAAGTCAACCCAAACTCTAGTGTTGTATCCTATGAATCAATAAGACCCACTGGTTTGGTCAAGAACAAGGCAGAGAGCCATGGGTAACCACAATGCCTAGGATTATGGAATCCAAATCAGCCAATTTAATTTCATGTACCTAGAAGCATCTGTAGCTTAAATTTCATGTGCAGGATTTTCTGAATGGGTTTGGTCTAGCTGAGGAGTCTGCTAAGGCAATGAAAAGCAGTCTATGGTCACAGGCAGAATATGACAGTCACCACTTCTCTCTACACCAGTTAGCAAATCTGACCTTCAAAAGTCTTCATCAAATAGGAGATACTAGGGAACCTTAAATTTCTAGTAATGTAAACTTCTTTTCTGCAAGGAGGACCAAGTGGACAGCTTAGGAAGTTGTGTGTCTGTGCGTGTGTGTGTGTGTGTGTGTGTGTGTGTGTACATGTTAATGTGTATGTCACATATGTGGCCAAGTGTGGAGGCTACAGGTCAACATCAGGGGTCATTCTCAATTACCTTCCACCTTACTTTTATGAGACAGTTTTTCTCATTAAACTTGGAACTCACAGGTTCGGTTAGACTGACAGCCATCAGTACCCAGGCATTCTCCTGTCTCTGCCTCCCCAGTGGAATTCAGGCAAGGGTAGCTATGCCTTCTTTGCCACACAGGCTTCTAAGGATCAGGTTTAAGTCCCCTTGCTTGCAAGGTAAGCTTCCTAAAGCTTGAGCCATCTCCCAGTGTCTGCCTTGAGGTTCTTAAAATCATTTGACTTCCCATTGTTCAAGACAACACACTAAAGCCACTTAAATTGCAGAGAAATTTCAAATAAATTAATAGGAGAATACCAAGAGAAGTTAATAGGAAAAAAAATCATCTTTGGTTCTAGCAGCCAATTGAAACAAGCAGTAGCAGCAAGCATGTTCCTATGATGACCATAGGGAGAGGGGTCCTCCAGGTGCAGGCAGACTACACAGGTTTCCAGATGGCATTGAGTGTGATATGGCTGGCCTCAATTGGATCTTGTTTTTTGTCTCACTTAGATTCTAAGTATTCAATCATTTTCTTCATTGAAAACAAAAGAATGATTCATAGAAAACAGAACTTGAGTGTTTGAGATTCAAAGTAAGACCTTAGACCAAACATTCCTTCCCCCTGGAATTCAATACTCCTCTGTTTATGATGAGGAGCTCTCAGGGATGTCTCAGTCAATGTCTTATTGCTGTAAAGAGACATCATAATCACAACAATTCTTATAAAATAAATAAAACATTTAGTTGGGGCTGGCTTATGGTTTATTATGAGACATAATAATAAACTAGTCTATTTTTTTTTCATGTTGTAGAGAATGGTGACACTCAGGCAGACATGGGTCTGAGAAGTAGCTGAATGCTCTACATCTGAGTTCACAGGCAGCAAAAAGACTGGCTTGGGCTTTTGAAACCTCAAAGCTTTCCCCCAGTGACACACTTCCTCCCACAAGGCCACTCCTACTCCAACAAAGTCATAGCTCCTAATCCCTCCCAAGTAATGCCACTTCTCAATGACCAAGAATTTAAGTGTATGAGCTGGTGGGACCATTCTAATTTAATCCACTACAGGAAGCTTTAGATTCCTTTTCATCATGGAGTCTGAGGAAGAAGCACATGATGCCATTCCTATCAACTTTACCAGTTGACGCTTGGATAACTTTATTGTGTTAGTTCATTAAAGAGTACTGTAAAGAGCATGTGCATACTGACCATAGTCTGGGCTGGAATTCCTGTTTGGACCAGAAGACTCCCTTAAATTTTCTGAAATTTAAATTTCATCTTCTGAAGAACACCAAACATCAATCCAGTTGCATAAGGTAAGTTGTGTCTCACTACAGTGATTGGACCCAGGATAGTAATGGTAAATAAAGCTAGTTCCTTTCCAAAGAGAGTCCTAGTCTATTGGGGAGGTAGATACACTTTAGTAATTAATACCAATTAATACACTATTTTATAATTTATGGTATCAATATTTTTGTTTGATTTTTACCATGTTTTTCATTTCATTTTAATTTAATTGAAAACATCCATTGTCTGTAATTATTCTTTTTGCCAGCTTTTCTTTCAGTATTGTAAGTATCAAGAGTTCATTTGCTTTTGGTTCTTATTTGCGACTGCCTCAGTTATATTGTCTTTAATATCATATTTATATGTCTTTCTTCTTCATAAATCTTCCTCTCATCACTAACTCGGTTTTGGTTGCCTGGAGGATGACCAGCTGGTACAACCTCCATTGTTCTATATAGCATCGGAACCTTTCCATATGGTATGGCTAAGCGATGGCTTTCTGGGTCTCTTGATTGCAACAAGTTTCCATGACAACATATGCATCATTGATAGTTTTAACTTCTGTCGCACTAAATTCCAAAATGTGTGCTCTCTTCTATTACTGTATTTCAGTCCTGTAATTTTACTTTGTGTTGATCTATAATTTTCTTGGTGAGATTTTTAAACTCATGATGTTTGAATATATACATGAAAACCTTTTAAACATAAGATTAATTCTATGTACTTTTGGGTCATTTTGATTCTTGACAAGTACAAGTAGATGTACATGAGTGAGCTGACTGAAGTTAACCACTTTCAAGCTTTTGCAGATTCATATGGTCACATTCACATCTAAAGATAATTGATGTGTGTATTGCAATGCTCATTAAAATGACCCATCTTGTCACTTAGACTCTGTCACATATCCAGCAGCAAACCCTTATTTTCAGCAATCTATGACTTTTCTTTAAAAGAATTATTGTGGAATGAAAAGCCAAGGCTTCCTTAGTTCAGAAACATATTTTCCTTACCCTTTTCCTGAATTGTTTCTGATTCTAGGATGTGAAAATCATTGTGGCTTAATGGTTTACCCCAAAAGGCCCACATGAGTTCTGAGACTTTGGTGGAGGTAGAGTGTACTTTCAAATTATCGTATGTACACGCTGTTTTTTTTGTTTTTTTTTTAATGCAAGTGAGATGAATGTATTTCAACAACTGCTAGAGTAAGGTGAGGTCCATCCAGGTGTTTGGTTGACAGGAGGCAACCAGCTAAGAAAACAGACTTGGTGTAACCTGGTAAAGGAGAAGAATAAGAAAGAATAGAATCACTTCCAAAGAGAGAAAATGATTTGGAAATTCTCAAAGGTAAAGAGTAACTGGAATGTGTTGAGAGAAAGAGACAGGCAACTCCCCAATTATAAGTGTGCTAATCTATAGCTTCCCAACAGGAAAGGGGAAGTAGAGGATTCATTCAAGACATAAATGGAATCACCCTGCTAAATAGAGACTGGCAGGCCTTCCTTCATGACAAACCTACAACTCTTACATGCTATAAATGCAGTTGCATGTTTTGCTGACATGGTATGTCACCTGACAATGAATCAGCAGTGTCAAGGAATCTCCTTTTTTTAGTCTATATGGCATGGAAGGCAGTGGTTAAATGACATCCTTAAATAGAATTGTTTAAAGATCTGCTACTCGAGAGACCCAGAACAGGGTTAAAAATCATGATACAGGAAGCCTGAATCTAACCTGTCATGGGCCCAGGGTGAGACACTAGCCCAGCATATAGTTTTGGAAACTTGGAGGGCTGACATCCCAAAGGCCAAAACAAGGGAGATGCACAAGGCTTGACTAGGGCAGGGAAAGGTGGCTCCTGTCTTGGTGGTTGGGGGCAGACTTCATCAACTGAGTCTAAGTGTGAACTTTGATCATAATGAGCCTGATGTTGGCAGATGGACAAACCTCTGGAGGCTCCTTAGAGCTCCAACAGAATATTTGTCATCCACAGCTACATCCTCTTCTCTAATATATCCATATTAGAGCATTTAGGACATCTGAAGACAGGTGTATATAATATTGTAGTCCTGTTGTGACACTTCCCTCCCAACACATGTGTGTCTGTATACATGCCACTTATATTAACCACTGCGGAGGAAAGTATTTGGGGAGTTCTGAAGTAGTGAAAGAACTTATCCATACCACAGATGACAAAACGTGGTCAGCAAAGGATGCTGATATTTTAAGAAGGTAAGTAAGCTGAGCATAAGCAACAGGCAAGAATGTGTGCACTCATTAGTTTCTTTCTAGTCTCAACTGTAGATGTAATATGATTAAGTGCTTCTGTCCCTGCTTTTATCCTCCCATCATTGATGGACTGTAACCTGGAAGTGTGAGCTAAATAAGCTCTTTCCTCCATTATATTGCTTTTTTCAGAGTGTTTCATCATCAATGGAAATGAAACTAGGTCACATGGCCTGGAGAGATGGCTTGGTGCACAAAGGCATTTGATGCACAACCACGAGGAACTGAGTTCAGATTCTCCAACCTACAGCAAAAGTCATTCTACAAAGTGAGCCTTACCATAATACAAAAATCAGAGAAGAAAGCAAAAACCTATATATCAAATTACTGATGAACACACACACACACACACACACAAAAACGTTCTTCAAACAATGCTACAAAGGACAATTCACCAATTTCCATGAGTCTGAGGCAAAAACAACCTTGATATGTCCATACTCATGCCAATAATACAAATCAATTCAGTATGACATCTGCTTCCCACATCTCCACACTAATTTCTATAGTGGTTTCATCTATTTATATTATGGCCAACAGAATGTAAGGGAAAACAAAATATCCACATGCAAAAGGATGAAACTGGATTCATGTCTTTGACCCTGCATGCAAATTAATTCAAAATAGATCAAAGACCTTCCTATTAGACCTGAAACTCTAACACAGCTAGGGTAAAATACTTCAAGATACAGAATCAAGTAAGGACTTTCTGAAAAATCACTCGAGGAGCACAGAAAATAATCTCAGGAATTGACAAATGAAATTAAAAGCAGCTTCTGAACAGCAAAGGAAACTATAGTAAAGAGACAGCTTCCAGTATGAGAAAATAAATTCTTGTCAACTCCCTATCATACAGGAAATTAATATCTGGAATATATAAAGAACTGTGAAAAAGGAGAGACATAAAAATGTTAATCAATATGTGAATTATGAATTAGATAAATAAAATTAAAAAGAAGATATAGAAATAACCAATAAATACTTGAAAATGTGTTCAACATCCTTACCCTTCAGGAAAATGAAAATTAAAACTGCTTTGAGATTGCAGCCCACCCCAGTCAGAATGCCTTTTTTTATAAAGTGTCAACAGATGCTGAATAAGGCAGAAGAAGAAATCTTTATATACTGTTGGCTATAATATAAATGGATGAAATCACTGTGGAAATCAGTTTGGAGATGTAGGAAGCAGATGGAATACTTAGTGGTGTACATTAATGGCAGGACATGGCCCCCTGTACATGTCAGGGCCCCCAATGCCTAATGGAAATTGGTGAAGACTTCCTCTGGTCCACGTACAAGTATTTATGAATGGTTGACAGTGTATACAAAAACTAGAAACTATAGATTCCTCCTCCCAGATGACTGCAGCCTGAGACTGCTCCCTACAGAGCCCTGCCACTGGTGCTAGCTAACCTTGCTCCTTGTGCTATCCTTTCTGAGTTGGGCCTAGTAGGTGCTCCTCATCATAGCAGCACAGTCCATCTGATCCCAGTTCTTCTGTTTCCATGTATGTCATTACTTCAATGCCTGTCATATCTTCATTCCCTTAGGATCCCAGTTAGATTTCAAAGACAAAATCATGCAGAGAAGGCACAACATGGAAGGTCCTCGGACAGGCAAACAAACAAACAAAACCGTAAGCATTTCCATGTATAACAGAGTGGTACAGCTGTACCATTCCTGGATTTACAAGCAAAAGACTCTAGGTCTGCATACAACAGTGGTAATTTGCACATGTATGTTTATCACCATACTGCTCATAGTAGAAAATATTGATCCAGGTTGTATGTCTATTGACATAGGAGTGGTTTAAGAAAATGTGGCTCACACACAATTGAATCATAATTAATAACAATAAAAAAGATGAAAGAAGGAGAGAGAAAGGAAGAAAAGAGACGAGAGAGATGAGAGAGAGAGACAGAGACAGAGAGAAAGAAAGGCAGAGAAAGAGACAGAAATTACTATATATTCAGGAAAATGAGTGGAATTCACTGTGACACTAAGCAAAAAATGAGACTCAGAATTTGGGTATATGAGTGTGAGCTCTGTGCATGCGTGCATGTGTGTGATGAAAATAAGAAAGGGACCATGATACATACAGGAGAAAGATCTTAAGGAATAAGAGAATGGGAAAGGAGAGGATAATGGAAAATGGGACATGATAGCAAAAGAGGGAACCATTTGAGAGGAAGTGGAGGAATCAACAAAAAAACAAAAAAAAAAAAAACCAAAAAAGAATTGGGCAGGATTTCAACTCAAATTTATCTAATTAAAGACCTCAAGTTGGTCACAGGACTCACTTTTCTCTGCATTTTGACAACTGAGAAACTCTTAATCCATTTTATACCCTCTTATGGCTTCACAACTCAGCCACATATCACCATAGAACCCTCTCTGAAGTCCCAGAATCCTTGGTCTTCTTCTGACTTCCCTTAAAAACGGTCTCAAGCATTGCATGTTCCCTCTTATGAAAGCTTCTAGCTTCAAATCTTCATCTGAGAGTACACAGGCTGTAGAAGCTAGAGAAACCTAGAAAGTAGAACTGGACCATGTACCAGCATGGGAGGGAGGGCAGGGTTGAAGCAAGTAATCTGATTAGGGAAATAAAAAAGGAAGGATTCTTAGGGAGGAAGAGGGGCAGGCAAATAGAGAAAAAGTTGAGAGGAAGATAAAGGGAATTGCAGGACACTACTAATCTGATAGGGGAAGAGGGAAAGGGGATAGGTAAAAATAGCAATATAGATGGCTAAGAAAGCTTCAAGGAGTCATATTATTAACTCTTTGCCAAAAAAGCTTATAGTGCACATAATTTAGCTTATAAGTATACATTTATGATTTTAATGAACTTTTTTTTATCTGGGAGGATGGCGTTCCCTCCAAGAGCCAAAGACCACCTAACACCTAATACCAATACCAGGCACAAGAAGCTCTCTTTTGAATTGTTAGTCAGGACCCCCGAAACACACAACTTATTGTTGCTGATGGTTATTCATATATGGAAGATAGAGTCCCTGTTGCTGAAGTCACTGTATACTGCTGAAAAAGCCCCAGAAGCCCCAGAGCAGGAACTAATCTTAATGCCCTCCATGTTAAAGGCTAGAAATCATGGTACAAGAGGGCACCAAGACACCAGAAGGCTTCCAAGAGATTAAATCACCCAGCAGTCCTGCCCAGCTATAAGATCTATGAGCCACATAAATGACCAGCAAGCATACTAATGCTACAGGTACAGCAGTAAACGACTTCTCTCTAATTTGACTTATGACTCATTCAACAAGAGGGAAATCATGCCCAGTAGTTGAAACCTAGCTAACTAGCCAGAAGTCATGTTTTTTTTTGTTGTTGTTTTTTTTTAAGGACAATCTATAGCTACTCATTTTCTAAATCAGCATTGGCCCTAACAACAATCTACAAATATTTAACATTATACCCACAGAGGAGTGTAGTCATCACCCCTCATCAGATAGGAAATTTTCATTTACAACAGACTTGAAAACATTACAGAAAAACCATAATCAATCAATATCAATATGCAGAGTTGTGGAGCCCAGTGCCAATGAATTCGTCTACAAAATAACTCTTGAATATAAGGTTCAAGAAACACTGTGTAAAATAGGGTATAGAGTAAGAGACAGAGGATAAGGAATTTTGCCATGATATTGTGTCTCCTAATAACATCAGAAGCTACATCCATAAGGTCTCACCCATACGGCCACCCAAATGTGAGCTGAAGACACCAGTGAACATGCCAAACTGCACAGGAAAAAGCCCATGAGGCCTCAACCCTTTACAAAAAACTACAGACAACTGAGTAAAGTTGGGAGTGGAAGAGAAAGGCCTCCTCAGGGAAGAACTCACCAACTGATTGGTTGTCCAGTACCAAATGGTCAGCCCTGAAAACATACATAGAAATGACATTTCATGGATTCAATAGGTTACGTATTTGAGAATACACATGTACATACCAATACATGTATGTATACAGTAAGAAATAATGAAGAAGCAGACCTGAATCTGAAGGGGAGTGGGGATGGGTTATGGGAAGACTTGGAGGGAGGAAAGAGACAGAAGCAATGTATTTGAAATACAAACTCAAAAATAAACAAAAAGGGGCTGGAGAGATGGCTCAGTGTTTAAGAGCACTGACTGCTCTTCCACAGGTCCTGAGTTCAATTCCTAGCAACCACATGGTGGCTTAAAACCATCTGTGGTGGGATCCAATCTCCTTTTCTGTTGTATCTAAAGACAACTATAGTGTACTCATATACATAAAATAAATAAATAATCTAGAAATAATAAATAATAAATAAATAATAAAGAAAAAAGTAAAAAGTCAAATGCTGTCTTGTCTTTCTTTTCATTTTTAAATGTTTTATTTAAATGGTCATTGTTCTCATGCTACCACTGGAGTCATGTAATCATGTAGTCACTTGTCTATGGCAAAGGCTAATGTGTCCCCTTTTATCACAGTAAGGTCCAGTTTAGTACATTACAGAGAACAAAAGAAAGAAGGCTTGGCATTGGAGGCAGTGGTATTTCAGCTGCCCCTCCCTCTCCCCTCTGAATACATTAGAAAGAAAAATCTAATCAAACGCAGTGACTAAGTGTGAAAAAAGAAATGTCAAAGCACTGAAACAAATCCTCCTAGATGTTAGCCTTGGGAATTCTGGCAGCAATCACCTGTCTTAGTTAAAGATGTTACACAGAACCAGCTCCCTGAATTAGAGAGCAGTATGTGACAAAAAATACTGGGGACATAGTGTATGAGGCCCTAGCTTCATGTTCCCATGTCCATTTCATAGAAGCCCTGGTAAGCAAACAGGAACATTAACTCTTTTCCGGATATCAGATGGTAACGTCAATGGCAAATACTTTGGGAATGATGGCAGATGAATTGAAAGGCAAATCACGGCCAGGGAGGTAGATCGATGGGGAAACTGCTTGGTGCTAAAGAATTAGGGTCAGCATTCAGCTCCCCGGCACCTTTGTAAATGCCAGACGAGAATGGCAGCCTACTTATAATTATAACATTTGAGTAAGAGGATGGGGATTCCCGGAACAAGCTGGCTTGGTACCTTATTCATCAGCAAACTCTGGGTTCTACTGAGAGGCCCTGCCTCGATATATAAAGTGATCGAAAATGGACAGTGATCAAGGCCGACACCTGATGCCAACCTCTGACCATTGCATGTGCACCACCCCATACACACACTGTGCATACATAAACACAGGACACAAGGGTAAAACGCTCTGGTATGCTCATCTTTATTTTGAGAGAATACTGCTTTGCTTTCGGGTGATATCATCCTGCTGCTCTGGAAGACAAAGTGCTCACTTTGGTTAAATTACAAGAGTTCTAGCCCATGAAGTGGTAGATTTTCTTCTTGTGTCACACACTGCTGTGAATGAGAATAAAGAAGGCCATCTTGCTTTCATAGTGACAGATCAAGAAAATGAAGTGACTGCACATCTCATCAACTGCTATCAGGTACTTTATCATCATACAATGCCACCCCTTCTCAGCTTTAATTTTTTTTTTCTGTAGACTTACTTACATAAGATCCTTCATGTTGTTAGAATGTTTCTTTGTGTGTCTTATTTCTAAAGGATTCATAAGTAGAGTAAGAAGGAAAATCAGAATACTAATGCTTCTCAATCTATTTTTATTCGCTCGGTTTTCCTTTGGGCTGAGCCTTTGCATTTTTGTTCAGTTTTTCCCCCTCAGAGTCGGAGCTAAATCTATTAATCTCTTTTGTGCATAAGTAGATCTCCTGTGGGAGATTTCGATACCAACTGGAGAAGAACTGAAGCTTTAAGAGTTTCAGATTGCTCTTATAGATATGGCATATCCTAAGGAATTTTGCCTATTAAAATTGTTCAAGACAAAAGATTCAATAGAAAATAACCAGCAATTTTAAGTCTATGGCTTCAATCTACATTATGAAGGCTTCATTATAACCAGTTGCTGAAGAATTCTGAGATACTACATTTGATCTTTTAAAGTTGACATTTTCTGTTCCTATTGTCACATTCTTAGACTTATTATCAAAAAACCTACAGTTTTTGTTTATGTTTTATTTAAAAAGCACAGAAAAATTAAAATAATTTTCTTAGCATTCATCATTTTATTCAACCGATTTTTCTCAGGACTCTTTTTTTTTTTTTTTTTTCCTTTTGTAATTTGCTTCCTTTTTAACTTTGAACACTCCTGATCTGAAACCTAAGGGTTTCCAGGCTGCACACCCATAACTCAGAGCTGGTTATACACATCTCTTAGTCAAGAGACAACTCTGTGAGAGATAAATGGCCCAGCAGAAGGACAATTACCACTGAACAAAGGAAAGGGAAACTAAAGAGGTGCTTTAATGGCGGCATTAGCTATATCGAACAAGGCAGGCTGTCCTGGAGACATAGATCTTCCCTGACATTTCTCTTTGATGATTTATGATATGGTTACATTGAGTGTCCTTGTGGCCTCATATGCAGGAGACTTTGCTTTGATTTTCTTTTTTTAAAGCCTTATTTCATTCCAGAGAGCACAATCAAAGAAAACCAGAGAGGCCCTTGCTTAATGCACCACATCATTTGAGTACAGATCCCTTTGGTTGAGGAAGAAGGGAAGGTAGACTGGTAAATTTATCAAAAGGAACAATGACAAACAACACTAGACCATTCTGATTTCTGCTGGAGCCCTATCCTATATCCCCTAACATGACATAGCATCATTCCTTCCAACTAAATAAAGCAGAGAGGAGATCTGCACTGGAATCACTTTTTAAAAAGAGAAGCAGAAAATTTGCTCAGTGATTAATGAATGGGAGATTATAATATACAATCTGAGTCTTATAAGCAAGTTTAGTATCTAAGCCATTATCACCGATGTACAGTAAGTGTGGCATGCGCGTTGTTAACAGAGCTCTGTGAAGAGAAAGAAGATTCCAGGGGTCAGCATGCCAGTTTTTGTTCTTCTCTAATTTTGGGATTATCAGAGCTATCATCCATGAATGTGTTTAAGTCATCTTCAGTGTCAATATGGTGCCTGAAAAAGATGGAGCCAGTCTGGGATGCCCCTTAGCAGGTGACAAGTTGTGAAGGCATGTTGTTAGCTCCATCTGGTTTTAACTTTCACAAATAAGCAGCATCTGTAAGCCACAAGAGCTGAGTAGACAACTGGCTCTCAGAAATTTGGAGTTTCAGGTTAATGGCAAATTTCTCTCTGTCTGCTTTCTTTCTTGAGGGCTCTAGAGGTATGGTGCCTTTAGAAGGTTTTCCATATTCTGTACTGGAAGTACTGTAGACTTCCAGTAGTAGTGGTTGCTTTTAGAAAGTCTACAGTTATAATAGCAATTTTTATAAGTTAATCTGAGACAGGCCTGACTATTTCCAGGCTGTAGCCCTGTCTTTTCATGACTTTGAGACATGGTCATATGAAGTTTGATGTTTTTAGTCCTTTTTGCTCATAAAAAAGTTGAGACAGTTAAGGATACATAATCCAAAGATTAAGAGAAGCTGAGTGGACATCATGGGACACAAGAGAGGAAGATACCAGGTAATGTTTTGTAGTACATTCTTTTAGCCATGGCCTCGAGCTGAAACAGCTGAGATCTAATCTAAGCAGTAAGGTGTTTTTTTCGATAGTTCATTGATTTCTTCTATAATTCTACTGTACTTCAGGTTAAAATATGAGGCTGCACTGGATGACCACCATTGTGTCTGGGCAGTCAAAACATTACATTAAACATTACATGGAAAAAAATTCAGATATAAATGAAAAGAATAGAATTCAACTCTAGATTAGAAGAATTGGAATAAACATTGAAATAACTTCATCTTCAACTTCTCAATTGGGTTGGCTACTTTCTAAAATAATAATGCCCAGAAGCCCTAAGAGATAGGCACAGTTATTAAATCTACTATCAAAACATTCTTAGTAGCTAGGAAAATTAGAACAGTCAGAATTAAACCCCAAAGTCACATACTGCTAATTTATAAGATATAAAAGTCTTGAGTTTCTCAGTTTAACACACAATATTACTAGCTGAGAAAGAAAAAAAGATAGAGAGTCCCTAACAATTTATCCTGAACATTCTTCCTCTGAAAGCACCAGCCTGAACTGGACATATTCTTGCACTCTGGACCAAAGCCTCATTCTTTTTAAATTTGAAAGATAATACAATCAAGTAAAAGGCTGAGAAAGGGCTTTTAGGACAAAAATGATTGTGTTTGCTTTAACTGATGTAGAAACATCATGTCCAAATGTAATCCTCTATTTAAACTAGAGAATGAAATATTGTTGTCTTGAT